>JAQQZZ010033926.1:0-10634 GCA_030265115.1 Mopalia vespertina | reverse complement strand
GCTTTACTTTCCACTGTTACAGCTTTAAAAACAATCCTCAATAAATTCTTCCGCTTTACTTTCCACTGTTACAGCTTTAAAAACAATCCTCAATAAATTCTTCCGCTTTACTTTCCACTGTTACAGCTTTAAAAACAATCCTCAATAAATTCTTCCGCTTTACTTTCCACTGTTACAGCTTCAAAAACAATCCTCAATAAATTCTTCCGCTTTACTTTCCACTGTTACAGCTTTAAAAACAATCCTCAATGAATTTGAAAATGACCACGGCATTATTATGGAAAGTTGTTTATTATAACTTAATTATGTATATTGATGTCCTGATTAAATATCGGAATGAATTAGTCTCGTTGGCTTCCAACATTTACTTCTGGCTGTGCACAGCCAGTAAAATTAATATATGTTTTCCGGATATTTATCCACAACAATTTATCTTGCTATAATCATGAATGCAGTTTGACCATATTGATAACAAAGTCAAAAATTATAAATGCTACATTCTTAGAAATATTGACAAGCCTGTATAGCATGCCGTATTATCCCATCTATATACTTTTTATTCCAGAGGTTGAATTCCTGTTCACATGTAAAATTACTTTTCACATATGTGAAATTGATTTTTAAATATGTTGAAAAAAAATTCTCATAGGTAAAATTATTTTTCACACAGTTAAAAATAAAGGGTTTGTTTTACAGATATGTTGAAAAGAATTCAACATAAGTGAAACAATATTCAACATATGTGAAAAAAATCAAACATATGTAGAATTAAGGTAGAAGTGATAAAACGGCTTGCCATAAAACTGTGCTATGTATAATGTAAAATTAAGATCTGACCAAGGGATCTTTGTGATATCTTGCTTCAAAATCTAGTAGGTTTTTTCTCCATTATTTAGTGGAAGCCCA
Source organism: Mopalia vespertina (assembly GCA_030265115.1). Lineage (NCBI taxonomy): Eukaryota > Metazoa > Mollusca > Polyplacophora > Chitonida > Mopaliidae > Mopalia > Mopalia vespertina. Next base: position 9,728 of record JAQQZZ010033926.1, on the reverse strand, counting down.
CATTCTCATATTCAATCTTTGAAAATCAATCTTTTCGGAATACGTATAAGCTGATCAGAGCTATATTCACAAGTAGTGTAATTCCTTAAAACGTTAACTTCATTTTGACTCGATATTTCAGCATATTACTCTTCAGTGGAACTAATGGTTTCTATGGCTATATTCTTCGTCATAAAAGTCAAGATAATCTATTTTCTCAAAGTTTTATCAACTAACATATCAGTCGGTGTATATCCTTCAAATTGTTCCATGCAAAACCCCTGTGTACACCGTATATCTTTCATCAATCAATAATGCTCGTCTAGCGAAGAAATGGTTGGCTTGTACCAATTAGACATTTAAGTTGTTGTTGTTGTTGTTGTTGTTGTTGTACACACCTCCCTACACGCACACACATAGTGGGCTGCTGGATAAATCGTCAAACGGTTATTACAAGCTTAATTACAATTATATAAAAGCAACAGATCTATCAAACCGAGGCAAAATAAAGTGTTTCGCGTTCTCTGACAATTGATGTTCCTCTGGTGCTTAGTAAAAAAAACAACAACATGGCTTCCAGTTGGGGATTCTTCCAACAGGCAGAAGGCACTGTCTTTTGTGAGACCTTCTGGTAACTTCTATTTTGACGAGCCAAGAGCTGAGCCGAATATATCTTCGTGAAGTCGACCGCTTTCCTGAAAACAATACAAATAAATGGTTACTTACACAGCTTCTGAAAATATACCCATATAGTATACATAGTTATCTAGATAGTCCCCCAGTGCACATGTACGTGCTTTTAAACAAATGATAAAAGATGGAAGACACAAAGGTGAACTGATGACGAAATAAACCCGAAATAAGGCATATTGTGCGAACGTTCTAAAAAGAAACATGAAATAAGGAGTAAAATAAAACACTTATTAAACAAACCAATCATTAGTTCGGTGGCACACAGGTGATTTTGACTCTCATTTCAGAAAAAAACGGTTACGTCAGATTCTCATTTGGTTTGTGTGATGGAGGTTTAACGCCATACTTAAGGTTATTTCACTCACATGACGGCGTGTCAACCCAATGGGTAACGCCATACTTAAGGTTATTTCACTCAAATGACGGCGTGTCAACCCAATGGGTGAAGGAAACCACCCAGAGCGTGCATCACTGGCAACGAACAAATACAAGACAGAAACCGGACAAACAGATCAGCTTCTTGTTGCCCATTTTAACACGATTCATCAACAGGGGGTGATTTTAAGAATATGGCATCTCATGCCAGCATTGTAACGTTTGTAAATAAGCCATGAATAACCCTTTCATGCCTCCCTTCAATCAGACTTCAAAACACAGGAAACGAAACAAATTGTGCAGACGATGGAAACCGGGATAATAACAATGTTGAGTGGATATCGAGGTTTGGTCGTCATATTTTCAGATGCACATGTTTCTTGTTATAAGTTCGAATTAATTCGGGTTTCTCAATATCCAAATCCGTTGTTACTCTTGACGCTGAAAACATTACAGAGACAGTTGACCGTGTACTATAAGCCTATACTTAATTGCATGGGGAATTTTTTGTGCGATTATTTAACGGGTTGCTTCTAGAAATGTATAAATTATCCTTTGAATCCAGACAAAAAGTCAGATCATTTTAAAGGTTTTAATAAAGTTTTATTAAATTTGCAGTAAAGTACACCAAAGCATTTGAATGACTATTTATCGAATGAACGGTCCAACAAATAAGTAAGAAATTGCCTAATTGCATGTCGCCTTCAACTTATTTAAAACGACATCGTCTATATTTTTTACTAAGTATATTTTCAGGCTGAGCTATCTTATTGGGAAAACTTACCTGCAATTTCCGAACAAATAAATTTGCACCCTTTTCAGTAAGATTAGCAGATATCTGTACTACCTTCTCGAGAGCTGATTTAAGGTCGGACGCCATTTGGGCGCTGCCACAGACATAGATATGTCCACCACGCTGAAGAGCGCGAAACACTTCAGCTGAATTTTCTAACAAAACTTCCTGAGCATATTTCTGATAAAAAGAGATTTAAAAATTTAAAACAAACATAGCAAAACAAACTGTGCCGTAAAAGTGTATTAGAAAATTAAAAATTATGCTGCTCATTAACACGGCATGCTATACAGGCTTGTCAGTATTTCTAAGAATGTAGCATTTATAATTTTTGACTTCGTTTGTACGACTTATTATATCTTTTAAACGACATAATAACTCGTTTGAACGAGATAATAAGTCGCTCAAACAAGTTATTTAACCAATCAAATAACAGCATTTTGATGCCATATTTTACAACTAGACTTGCAATCCTGCGTCTTTTCTATAACGAGATTTTATTATCCGGTTTATCCTGTAAAGCGAAACGTATGTCTTTCTCTATCTACGTAAACATTAATTGCGTTCAAATACTGAATCGCAGTTTATGTCCTTCATATTTGTTTACCATGATCGATCGTTCACTGTCATTGATTGATTAGCTCATTTGAACGAGTTAATATTTCGCTTGAACGAGTTCATAATTTGTTGAACTAGTTAATAATTAGTTGAACTAGTTACTGGTAAGTCGTTTGAACACGTTAATAAGTCGTTTGAACGACAAGTTATTGAGCAGCAATATTTTGTATCACCCATGTCACTTTTACCGCTCTGTAAAGACACATTTGCGAAAGGAGGAAAGAATATTTGTTTAAGGTCTTACTGTACCCATTGGGCTCAAAATGAACCAATTTTTTTTATCACTTGGATTAAAAGTTATGTATTCAAACTATATGTTGGTGAAGAAAACTAACTTATTTCTCCCGATTACGAAATGAGCCATTAGGAACAAGAGCTTCATTATCCGGAGAAGAGACGTCGGCATTTTAAACGGGGACAAAAATAGATGTATAAAAAAGGAGTGCATCCAGGAACTTTTTCTTTTATAAAAGACTTGAAATTTGTTTTTAAACGTAGTTTCTAGAGCGCCATATAAGTATGTTGGATAAGCCTTAGCTGCTGAAAAAATACATTTGTTTCAACAGATACAACATTATCGGAAGTTTATTACAATATCTGTTAAAACAACATTTATCTGTAGTATATATGACAGTATTCTCGTTATTTTGGGATAACAATTTCTTAGTTTAAAGGTTGATACTCCTCGGGGAATCGAACCCACGATCCTCAGACTCTGAATCGCCAAAAATAAACACAGGCCACTTACACCATTGCCATATATTTATTGTGGAGAAAGAAAATTTGTTTGCCTCCACCGGGATTCGAACTCGGGTCTCGAAGTTGGGTCGCCGACTGGCAGGACCAGCGCTTTTACCGACAGAGTTACAGAGGCTCGCGGAATACGACAACGAATATGCGTCAAACATGATTATTTATAAGACAAATCCACGTACTTTGGGGTGATTTTTATCCCTCGATAAGGCTGTGTAATAATTAGTTATGATTCCGTGTTTTTGGACATCCAAAATTTCTTCTTTATAAATCTGATCAACATTCTCTTCACGACAGCCGAAGTATAGCGTCATTTCTCCCCAGTTTCCTTTGGTTTTATCCGGCTCTGTAACAATAAATTATAATTAACATATTCTATCATTTTTTAAATATTTGAATAAAAGTATGCTCTTTTGTTGTATGTTGAATAAAGTGTGTTAGTTCAAAATACCTATCATTAGTCCTGTTGATGCAGTGTGCAATAATCAAAAGGTTTAAAAGAAAATAATATAACAAGCAAGTATTTTTAAAGCATATATTATTTTGTATATGTTTGAATGCCGGTATCGGTACCCATGCTGAAGCCATATCTTCCTCCCTTAAGGGTTTCTGGAATATATAGGCTGATTGAATGCTTAGCGACGTCGGTTTCTGGAATATACAGGCTTAATGAGTGAGTAGCGACATCGGTTTCTGGAATATACAGGCTGAATGAGTGAGTAGCGACGTCGGTTTCTGGAATATACAGGCTGAATGAGTGGGTTGCGATGTCGGTTTCTGGAATATACAGGCTGATTGAGCGCGTAGCCACATCGCTTTTCTGGAATATACAGGCTGAAGGAGTGAATAGCGACGTCGGTTTCTGCAATATATAGGCTGATTGAGTGCGTAGAGACGTCAGTTTCTGGAATACATAGGCTGATTGTGTACGTAGCGACATATGTTTCTGAAATATATAGGCTTAATGAGTGAGTAGCGACGCCTGTTTCTAGAATATATAGGGTGATTGAGTGCGTAGCGACGTCGGTTTTTGGAATATATAGGCTGATTGAGTGCGTAGCGACATGGGTTTCTGGAATATATAGGCTGAATGAGTGAGTAGCGACGTCTGTTTCTGGAATATATAGACTGATTGAGTGCGAAGCGACACCGGTATCCGGAATATATAGGCTCACTGAGTGCGTTGCGACGTCAGTTTCCGGAATATATAAGCTGATTGATTGCGTGGCCACATCGTTTTCTGGAATATATCGGCTGATTGAGTTGGTTGAGAAGGCGGTTTCTGGTATACATAGGCTGAATGAGTGAGTAGCGACGTCGGTTTCTGAAATATATAGGCTGATTGAGTGCGTAGCCACATCGGTTTCTGGAATATATAGCCTGATTGAGTGCCAAGCGACATCGGTATCCGGAATATATAGGCTCACTGAGTGCGTTGCGACGTCAGTTTCCGGAATATATCGGCTGATTAAGTTGGTTGCGAAGTCGGTCTCTGGTATACATAGGCTGATTTAGTTAGTAGCGACGTCGGTTTCTGGAATATATAGACTGATTGAGTGCGTAGCGACGTCGGTTTGTGGAATATAAAAGCTGAATGAGTGAGTAGCGACGTCGTTTTCTGGAATATATCGGCTCATTGAGTGGGTTGCGACGTCGGTTTCTGGTATATATAAATTGATCGAGTGCGTAGCGACATCGGTTTCTGGAATATGAAGGCTGAGTGAGTGGGTTGCGACGTCAGTTTCTGGAATATATAGGCTGATTGAGTGTGTAGCCACAGCGGTCTCTGGAATATATAACCCGATTGAGTGCGTAGAGACATCGGTTTCTGGAATATATAGGCTGAATGAGTGCGTTGCGACGTCAGTTTCCGGAATATATAGGCTGATTGAGTGCCTAGCCATATCGTTTTCTGGAATATATGGGCTGATTGAGTCGGTTTCTGGTATATATAGGCTGATTGGGTGAGTAGCGACGTCAGTTTCTGAAATATATATGCTGATTGGGTACGTAGCGACATTGGTTTCTGGAATATATAGGCTGATTGAGTGCGTAGCGACATCGGTATCCGGAATAAATAGGCTGACTGAGTGGGATGCGACGTCAGTTTCTGGAATATATAGGCTGTTTGAGTGCGTAGCGACATCGGTTTCTGGAATATAAAAGCTGAATGAGTGCGTAGCGACATCGGTTTCTAAAAAATATAGGCTGAATGAGTGGGTTGCGATGTCAGTTTCTTAAATATATAGGCTGAAACAGTGGGTTGGGACGTCAGTTTCTGGAATATATAGGCTGATTGAGTTCGTAGCGACATCGGTTTCTGGAAAATATAGGCTGAATGAGTGGGTTGCGACGTCAGTTTCTTAAATATATAGTCTGAATCAGTGTGTTGCGACGTCAGTTTCTGGAATATATAGGCTGAATGATTGGGTTGCGATGTCAGTTTCTGGAATATATAGGCTGATTAAGTGCGTAGCCACATCGATTTCTGGAATATATAGGCTGAATGAGTGGGTGGCGACGTTGGTTTCTGGAATATATAGGCTGATTGTGTGTGTAGAGACATCGGTTTCTGGAATTTAAAGGCTGAATGAGTGCGTAGCGACGTCGGTTTCTGAAATATATAGGCTTATTGAGTGCGTAGCCACGTCGGTTTCTGGAATATATAGGCTGCATGAGTGCGTAGCGAGGTCGGTTTCTGGAATATACAGGCTGAATGAGTGAGTGGCGACGTCCTTTTCTGGAATATAATGGCTGATTGTGTGCGTAGAGGCATCGGTTTCTGGAATATATAGGCTGAATGAGTGCGTATCGACGTCGGTTTCCGGAATATATAAGCTGATTGAGTGCGTTGCGACGTCGGTTTCCGGAATATATAAGCTGATTGAGTGCGTAGCGACGTCGGTTTCTGGAACACATAGGCTGAATGAGGGAGTTAAGACGTCGGTTTCTGGAATATATAGGCTGATTGAGTGGGTAACGATATCGGTTTCTGTCGTATACAAGCTGATTGAGTGCGTAGCGTCGTCGGTTTCTGCCATTTACAAACAAGCTGATTGAGTACGTAGCGACATCGGTTGCTGGAATATACAGGCTGAATGAGTGCGTAGAGACATCGGTTTCTGGAATACATAGGCTGAATGAGTGTATAGCGATGTCGATTTCCGGAATATATAGGCTGATTGAGTGCTTAGCAACATCACTCTCTGGAATATAAAGGCTGATTGAGTGCGAAGTGACGTCGGTTTCTGTCATATGCAGGCTGATTGAGTGCGTAGCGACGTCAGTTTCTGTCATATACAGGCTGATTGAGTGCGTAGCGACGTCGGTTTCTGTCATACAGGCTGATGAGTGCGTAGCGACTTCGGTTTCTGGGATAGCCTACACTTAATATGCCCAACCGTTATCGAAATTAATCACAATTAAAAAAAGGACCTAATTTAAAAACATAAATAATTTGGTGTAGGTAATTCAAATTGTGATGTTAGAATTTGCTACCCGTATAACACCAGACAAACACATCTTGCGTATCGAAGGTTTTCACCACTGCAGGTTATGTCACTCATTACACTGCGATGTCAGCCTAAATTGCAGTCAAACGAATCCTGTGTAGTAGACCTTTTTTGTAACCATTAAGTACCATTCAGCTTTTCAACGCAGACTGCAACTTTGTGATAAACCAGCGCCATGATTATCTTACCAAGGAGTCACGAGGCAGAGCTATACTTTTAGCCGCAGTTACGAAATATCCAGTTGCTTAAAAATTTGAAAATGTGTTATGTGGGTCACCATAAAATGGAACTATTTTTTTAACGATAAAATAAAGTTGTTAGTTTCTTTCATGTCATGATAGCTTAGTCCGTTGTATTTATACAGCTGTGATTTGCCCGACGACGACTGCACAATTTGCGGTAATTTACCGAATATCACTACATTCAAAATGGTCCTGGTTTACGGCCAAGCGGTCTATACGCAATTTATGGAGGTAAGACGGCGACTGTTTATAATCACTGTGGCAAGATGAACATCAAGCATGCACTTAACTAATGTATAACCACACACAGGAGCGGCACAACGAACAATAAAAACAATTGTCAAGGACACTTATCTCAGTGCTGCTCTCCAAAAGTCGGTAAAGATGAGCAGACTTTTTATAGACTCGATGCTATATGTTCACTTAAACTTACAACTGAGACATCAATCAAATTGTTTAAAGGAGGTCGTTAAATAAAACTGACAACTGAAACATCAATCAAATTGTTTAAAGGAAGTCGTTAAATATAAGTTTAATATAAATGTACATTTCATATTGGGCCAGTTGGTCAGGTCATGTGATCTGCCATATTTTATGTCTGTCCGCCACTTCCGGTGATAGTCTAAATTCTTTATAGTTCTAGCATCAACGGAAAGGTAAAAAGATGGAAATTCTCCCTTCCAGTCCTAGGTCTGTACCAAACAGCAACACAAAATATAGCTCTGAAAGAGCAGTATTCAAAACATAACAACGTGGTCACCGGAAGTCAAGTAGAAGAGAACAAGACTTACATGCCCTATTGTGATACAGTTAAAACTAGAGAGCTATTTAAATAGGGTTAAATTAAAATGCGCTATATGACTAATAAACATTAGATTGTGCTATAATCCACCTTGATACTCATCCAATAAACATTAGATTGTGCTATAATCTACTTTTCTACAAAACCAAAAAACATTAGATTGTGCTATAATCCACCTTGCTACATAACCAATAAACATTAGATTGTGCTATAATCCACCTTGCTACATAACCAATAAACATTAGATTGTGCTATAATGCACCTTGTGTCTGTATTTGACATCTGAAATCTGTAAGTAAACTTTTACACCGATTTCTTGCTCAAATCATAATAGAAAAACAACGAAAACAACGGTGTTCCAACTGGCTCTGTGTCAGTCCAGTACCGGATTTACCGATAGGTTTAGCAGACTGAAGCCTAGGGCCTCAAAATCTAGGGGGCCTCCCGCCAAGGTTTGTCATATTTTTGACACTATAATAGGCCTTTCTTAGACATGCTTGGAGCAGCATCACAAATAGAAAAACCTAGGGCCTCTTTTCATCTAAATCCGGCACAGTGTGCCACATCTCAGTTTTCCCGACTGGTACACAATGGGCAAAGCCTAACTCGAACCAATATGTACTCAACCATCAGTGGGTAAGACTAAATCAATAGGTACACAACCGTCGGTGCACGAGCCAAATAATTCGGTACACGACTATCACTACATGAGACAAGGGCCTGTTCCACACAGGGGTATTAATCTTAGTTCATCTTAATTGTCATGGCGACCAGTACTAGAAGTATCTGGTCGTCAAGGTAATTAAGATCAACTTAGGCTAAGGTCGTTTTATGGAATAATACCCTAATTGTTCGGTCCGTGACATTTAAAACACGAGACAAAAGCATTAAGCAAACGACTGTTTATCTTCGATAATCCATCATTAGATACACGACTTTGCACAAGACAAAACATTAGGCACATGGAAGTCAGAAAAAATGACTGTGAATAAATCATCCTTCGTTTTATTTTTGTTTTATTCACCAAACGAGAAACACCTGACCTTTGTGAAATAGTGAGCCTTCAACGTCCACCAGTCTCTTTAACCAAAAACTTCTGAAAGGAGCTATCCCTGTTCCGGGGCCCACCATTATAATAGGTAGCGTGTGATCCTCGGGAAGGTAGAAATTTGGTGCTCTGTTTTAAAGAAAACTGAATAGTAGAATTATTCATGGGATATGATTGTCTAGCTGGGAATTGCCCATGATTCATTTATGTCAAGATCGAAAATGGTAAACGACGAAAGTCTGGGTTCATAACGGAGCAGACGGGGTAGTTTTATTGCTCATACCAATGCTAAAAGGAGAAAGGCGAGACGAGATTTAGATCTATGCAGCTTTCTATTAGAGTAACTATAGAGCAAAATTCTGGACGTTCTGAAATTAGTATACAGCACTAATATATAGGCTTTCTTACGTTATTTGAGGTATATAAGCACCCCGCTGACAACTATTATTTTCTTTTTAGGTCTGTTTGTCCTAACCAATATTAACAACACATGCTTACTTTCGAACTATACACGGGACAGTGGTGCCAATCGCACACGTGTTGAGGAAAGAAGAACAAACCCCAGTCTTTTGAATGTTTAGTCCTGTATAAAAGTAAATTTATTTATGTCACATATGAAAACAAGTCTGTCCGTAATTGTCGGCCTGTCTAATTAAAGGCCGTTTTCCTTTTTTAAAAAAAGGAAGTCAGACACTTATACAATATATGACAAGTAAAACACATAAGAATCCTAGTTCTAGTGAGAAAAGTTTGATATCCCAATCCCTTTGTCAACTAATTAAATAAGCTCAGTGGAAAAAAAATAGTCAGGCCAATTAAGATTTGTAATACTTCTGTTAAATAAACTCAGTCAAAAAAGAAACTTCACACTCGTTTGGATGTCGATAAGTTGAACATACAAGAAAAGTGGTTT
>JAQQZZ010033915.1:0-10635 GCA_030265115.1 Mopalia vespertina | reverse complement strand
CCCCCCCCCCCGAAAATTCACGTGCGGAGATTAAGGCCCAAAATATGGATTTATTTCCGCAGAACGTTTTCTTAATATCGATCAATATCCCTGTTAAAATAGGGTTTTCTCTCTCTAACTAAACACAACACTAATTTTGTGAACAATTAAGAAACTATTATTTGAAAACATACGTATGGGGCAAATGTCTGATGAGAGATTCCATAGCAGTCGGATTCCTACTGGGGATATCCCAGGGGCCAATGTGGCAATGTCTAGGGATATGTTCTGAAGGGGACAGGTGGCACTACAGGGTCCGTACAGGTTACGCTTATTTGTGGAGAAATGTCAGGAAACAGTAGGCCCACTGATTTACACAGCATTCCCGACAATAGCACTCACACTGAAACTGTGATGAACATTGCGTAAACGTAAGACGCTCAAATGAAACGTGCAGGGTGCATTGTATTATTCCGATTGATTGACTGATCGCATGGTTGATTGATTGATTTGACGATTGTTCTTCAATAGCCACACTGTCACAACCACATACTGTGAGATGCTTGGTGTGTTTGAAACTGATTGTTTCTCAAGGGCTGGACAAAGAGAGCATGGACAAAACTATCCTTAGCCAGAATTAAGGCTGCACTCTTCCGAATTGCAACTCTATTAACATTATGCAAATGCGTTTTAAAACGTACATAGGATTTATAAAAACAAAGTTCACACACACATTTCTTCAAGCCATATATAGCAGATTTAACACGAGGTGTTGTTTTTACCATGAATACTTGACTTGCGTTTCTTTCCAGGCTCTGTGTTACGGCTCTCTGTTTGTTTCGTCGGACAAACGGAGCTAAAATAACAACCTAGACCTCGACATAGCTTCTGCTCAAACAACAAATATTTAAACTGTGTCGAACAAGAGCTTGGGCCGAAGACAACACGCAGATATTTAAATAGGCTGGTGTTCTGGCTAAAAAAAATCGCTTGTCTCGAAACCAGAGAGCAAAAAGGAGTAAAGACGGTCACAAACAGTCTACAAGTCGCACATATATGCTCGACTGTTTGTATCAATTAAAGGCATAGATTTATAACACGTCACAAAAGCTACTGTCATAACTCTAGGGTGAATTTCACAACGACGAAGTGCTTTTTATACTTGAGTCAAACATGTATAAACTTAACACATGACTTGGTTTTACATATTTGGTCAAAGTTATCCTGTGGTCAACTAGCCTTATATTCAAGTTCAACGGGTATCCAGCATATCTTGGAATTGATTTTTGAACTGATAAAACTGAGGCACTGAAGAAACGTTCCTTTGCGAACAGGGTAAAAAAGTTCACAGGGTCTGTTTGTGTTAGTGTGGCTTGTTCCTGTCGGAGTATACCGCCATGATCATATAACGGATATACGCTCAAACAAGGCTTTACAAACCCATATAAAAATTCAGAAATGGACCGGTTTCGGTCCGGTTTCACAGCAAGTAAGGCTAAACCATGAAATGAAGATACTTCAATTATCTCAAATTATATACGTATAATTAGTTAATACATGTTAAATAAAAAATATCCGCACTATATACCTCAACTGTGGTTCGAATCCGGATTTGACGTAAAAAATAGTGATGTGTTTAGTATGCTGGGTTGCTAATATAATATATAATGTATATTCAAAATAGAAAAGAAATTTATATATTCATAATTACATACTTACTGATTGCTGTAGGTTCTGGAGGATAAGTAGGGGGTCCCTCTGTCTCTGACCCGGACCCACTGGGCCCAAAACAATGGGCCCAGAAATCCGGACAGCAATCAAACACTGTCCGATTACAGAAGATGTCGCAATAACATATTGTATCAGCTATTGGCATATAACATTGGTCATTCCGCCCCGGGCAGCACGTCTCTCCGCGACGCCGAGAACAAAAATCGCCCTGAATGTCCCTGAAAATATTATCAGCTGGCGGTGGTATAAAATAACCAGATGAGATTTCACTTAGAACACATATGCTGAGTGTAACAATTAGAGCATAGCTCAAATGATATCCGAAGTTACTTGGGCCACGGAAACCATTCCATATAACACCTTGTGTCGCCATTATATCGCCTAGGGCTGCTCAAACTCTCTACACAATAGATAATATTTCCTACAAACTAACGCCCCAAACGTCCCTACACCGACTGTTAGAAGACAGAATTTAGCCCACGTTCGCTCGTTCACCTTTCCTGAGCTTTCCAACAACAGCGCATTGTCTGAGACGCATTCTATATCCAGCCACACCCTTCACGAATATCACTTTAATCAAGGCGGATACCAACACTCTTACTTCAAATTAAATCATCACTTCATTAATTGTCGAACGGGAAACCCTGTAAATAAGACAAAACAAAAAGTTAATTGACGTATAAATTCATAATTTGTTTTTTGGAAACTTTGGTCTCCATGAGTTTTAATGATTCAGTTATCATGTATTAGCTCTTCTTACAATCTCATTTCACTGGAGCAAATGAAGTTAGTACACTTTAAAGGTTTCTTTAACTATTTTAAAGTTTCACATTAATATATAGGGGCCCGATCAGTTTCACAGAGCAAGGACGGCGGGAGTAAATCCAAAGTAGGGGCCTAGTTAGCTACAGAATTTTAACGTCCCAAACTGTGTAATTGCCTACTTCGGATCTCGATGTAGCGGTCAAGTCTTCAATTAAATAGACTTACTGGCTTAATACAGGTTTAATATCCCCATTGAATAAATAATATACCCCTTTAACATGTACGTTTGCCTAAAAAGTGGAAGTTAATGGCCCTTCTGCTTAAAGCTCAAGTCTACAGTCGTGTGGAAGAGAGAAAAATGACGCAGGTTGGCCTATTTCCGTATTTTTATCAAGACTAATGAGCAGGATCAAGTCTCGATTTGCATATAATATATCAGAAAATTAAATATATCAAATATGGTTGGACAGTATTAATTGCCGGTAAGTGAAAATACTTGAAATTGCACAGTTATGTGCACTCTAACTCTGACTCTCTAAATAAGGCTGCACGGTATAATAAACCATTAGAGATACATAACTCTGCATCTAGGGGCTAGAATCCCGTTAACTCCACACACCCTTTGTACTTCACGAAGCGTATAGATTTGTGGACTATCGTTGAGTGAAACAGACTTAAGTCGAGTTTCGTTAAACTCAAAGGACTTTAACATGTTACTCAATCAACTCTGCGTCCGAAACATTATCTCCACTCCATGCAGACAGGGAGAGATACAGAGACGGGCAACGTACCAGCTCAGTACATGACAAAGTATGGCAGTCTCCCAGTCTTAAATCGCTGGGGCACACATGTACCTTTTATAATCAGTTTATAAATAAATAAAAACATGCCTTTAATACTTTCTCGAAATTCGGAGAACAGAACCATGAAAGAACCGAATTTGTCAGGAGGTGTCACATCACCAAAACTCAAATCATCACACATTTTTTCTTACTGTTTGTAGTTTAAATAACTTACGATTATTCTAGTTTATAATAGTCTGCCATCTAAAACAACGCCAGTATTAATTCTGGGAAAGGAATGCGAGAGTAAACATAACCTGAATCATATCACCTCAACTGAACACTAAACCTAACCCTCACGATTAAAATGACCCAATGTTTCAATGTCACTCTTGTCAGGTTGGGGATATGTTGTCAACATGTTGTAACAGAGGTCGTCAGATAAACATAGATAACGCTTACCGAGCACATCGATCACAACTCCTGCCTTATACTTAAAGTTATTTGACTCAAATTGACAGCGTGCAAGCCAAACGGACGAAGGAAATACATTGACAACAAACAAGGACAGGATAACAATTATACAAGAGGCAAAAAACAGCTGCTAACATATCGGCGTATGTTGCCCGTTAGCACTGATAGAACCTGGGCAACAAATCGGCTTAATGTTGCCCGTTAGCACTGAAAGAACCTGGGCAACAGATCAGCTTAATGTTGCCCGTTAGCACTGAAAGAACCAGGGCAACAAATCGGCTTCATGTTGCCCGTTAGCACTGAAAGAATCAGAGCAACAGATCGGCTTCAGGATGCCCGTTAACATTGACAGATCGGCTTCATGTTGCCCGTTAGCACTGACAGAACCTGCGCAACAGATCGGCTTAATGTTGTCCGTTAGCACTGACAGAACATGGGCAACAGATCAGCTTAATGTTGCCCGTTACCACTGAAAGAACCAGACCAACAGATCGGCTTCATGTTGCCCGTTAGCACTGAAATAACTAGGGCAACAGATCGGCTTCATGTTGCCCGTTAGCACTGAAAGAACCAGAGCAACAGATCGGCTTCAGGATGCCCGTTAACATTGACAGAACCAGGGCAACAGATCGGCTTCTTGTTGCCCGTTTTCACTGACAAAACCTGGGCAACAGATCGGATTAATGTGCCCGATTTCACTGACAGAACCAGGGCAACAGATCGGCTTAATGTTGCCCGTTAGCACTGACAGAACCTGGGCAACAGGGCGGCTTAATGTTGCCCGTAAGCACTGACAGAACCAGGGCCACCCTGCAGCCACCGGCGTGTGCCAAGCGGAGGAGAAGTCTGACATTCGATCTGTCATATATATTGTTAATTTAGAGAAATAATATAATATATGGTCAAGAAACATCAACAATGTTGAAAACACTATCATTACAGGGTCGGTGTAATTATGCACATATAGAAGACATTAATGGTCAATTATTTAAACACATCCGTAACATTTGACAAATTTGAGCTTAGACAAGTACACCGGAACAATCAGTTAATACTGGCTAAAGAATACAGCTGAAACTGGTCATGGGGCAGAAAATTACTTATTAGGTATACATAACGAGTTGTACGTTACAGGACTGACGTTTGCTGTAAACTTAATAAAACTTAATGATCAAATATTTACCGATAATTTGAAAAAATACAATGGTGTAAATGTCTAAACAGAAGCTATAACGGATAGCTTACCTGATCTTTAACACGCACAAAGACACTGTGCATAACGAACAAGTTGTTGCTGTATGGACTAAGGAGAAAAAATCCCCACGCAAATAGGCCCTCTCAAATCGCGGACTTGAGCCAGTAAGACCGAGGTCGCCGTTTATTGGGCCGATTCGACAATACTCTTTAAACATACATCGGTGATACTCGATGATATTCGACGTGCTTTGGTTGGTCGATGGCTATCCCCGATCAGATAATGGTATATATAAACATATGTTTGTTTCAGACTATACACTGGCAGGTTTTTTTTTAATGTGTGTCATTTTTTGCATATAAGTTTTAATCAGCGATTTGGTTAGTCTGCTTATCACGGGTGACATCAACCAGTCGACTCATGCTCGTAGCCTGTCGTGCCAGGGCACAAGCAAGTAGCATCCCCGATGCGACGCTATCCTTCAACATTCGACTTGCACCCTAAAAACTCTATGATCCACAACACTTCGCTACAAGGCCCGCTCATGCGCTGCTTTTAAAACACGCAATCTCACCTGCTCGTGTTACAGAGGTTAGGGACATTGATTGTTGTGTCCGCTTGGTGTGAATGTAGGACATGATTTGTTTTTATGGTAAACCTTTGACTCTATGGTTTAAAGTTAAGGTCCATTAATGAAAGCAAAGAATATATGCTGCAATTTTGTA
This sequence comes from Mopalia vespertina, assembly GCA_030265115.1. Taxonomy (NCBI): domain Eukaryota; kingdom Metazoa; phylum Mollusca; class Polyplacophora; order Chitonida; family Mopaliidae; genus Mopalia; species Mopalia vespertina. Next base: position 4,984 of record JAQQZZ010033915.1, on the reverse strand, counting down.
TTTGTTGGACGCACTCTGGCGATACTAGTATGTGTTAATCAAACGATTTCTCTATAGTGGCGGGTGACTGGAGGGAGCTTCCAGTTGCCCTGATGCTTTCTGAGCTACAGAGGAACAGGAAGCCGATATGTTTGTGATATCTTTGTATTGTCCTGTAAGTGTCCTGTATTTGTCGTGTGATGTTTGTGTTTGTTGCCAGTGGTGTCGGGGTGGTGTCCTTCACCCACCGGGCTGGTACACCGTCGTGTGAATGAAATAACCGTAAGTATGGCGTTAAACCACAATCAAACAAACAATCTCTATGAGTGATATTGCAGATTTGGCGTATACACAACAATAAAACAATCGAATCTACGTCCATTTTTACACACCTGTCCTATATTACCATCAGATGCTATATTTTAGTATTGTTTTGCACTTTTGTTTAACAAGTTAATTACATGATAATGGACATTTTTGTGGTCTTAACAAAAATGGTGAGAATGAACGAAAAATAAAACTATAAAGAAACAGTGAAATCTACATCTCAGAGGATGCACTATAGCTCAGGTGAGCCACCTCGGTGAGCAACAGCACACGGAATGTGATGCAAGCCTATATGTGTTCATATAAGTCATCTCATTCGTTGTATTACCGGATGTTCAAAAATGTATATTGTAGTTTCATGGATCTTATTCTCAAATGACATCCGTTGACCGATCACGTTTCTAGTATCAAATAAACTCCTATCTGATCGTACATTGTGACCCTAACTATAAACAACTGTTACTGTACTGTCAAATCTATACATTGCAGTGACAGCTAACCAGAAATTCATCATAACGCACTGTAAAGGGAAACAGTAGCCAAATGAAATGTACAATTTCTACGGATAAGTCACGCTCTGCATTAATTAAATAAGTAATTATAGTTTATTAAGTATATACAGAAGACATCAATTAAAAAGATAGATCGGATTGGATTGGCGTCGATATTTCCACCGCTATGTAGTGAAAACTGTTTTACAGTAAAATTCACACACATTAAAACTACACCTTACATTAGTAGGTGAAGCCCTTAGTTATTCTATAAATGACATTAACAGTTATCACTTGCATCACCAGCTTTAATGCCAAACCACGGACTGTATAGTTTATTGCACAGTGCTGAATAGCTAACCGCTCTATGGGTCTTCCCCATTGTGTAACCACCACGTGCCAGCTAGCTTTTCAACGCACACTGAATCTTTCGGATATCCCACCGCCATCACTATCTTTCCAGGAAGTTACGAGGTGGAGCTCTACTCCTTACCACTATTTTGGGAAAATCCAGCTGCTTACAAATTTTAAAAATGTGTAATGTGGGTTAACATAAAATGGAAAAATTGTTTGATTCAAGAATAATTAAATGTGTTAATATCTTTAGAAAAGGAAATGCATTTGTCTGCATCTATATGACATGGAAGCATATAGTCCTGGTGTATTTATAAAGTTGTAATTTGCCTGGCAACGACCGCATAATTTTCGGTAAATAATCGAATATCACTACACAAGTTTGGTCCTGGTTTATGACCAAGCGATCTATACGCAGGTCATGGTGGTAAGAAGTTTACGTTTTTAACCAAATGGGTTTTTCTAGTAAGGATTTCATGTCAATGCCATGACCAATTCATTTTACTTCGAATTCCCCCATTCTTTAAGACGAGTCACCAAGTTTAAAAATACAGCGATCGATTGTTGAATCGTAGCACAGCTTTGTTTCAAAGAGCATATTCCAGAGAAGGACGAGTTTGCCACTATTACCTGGCTATCTACCATCAAGGGAAAATAACTCCATTGAACGAAGAAGTACCCCTATGGATGACGGCAGGCAAAGTATGGATTTCTTTCTGGTAAACTAAAAAAAGAGTATTGTTAAGATGTATGTGTGTACAGGTTGGCATGGCCTACAAACAAAGTGGGATCTGTTTGTCTTTAATCCATGCATTAGCAATAAAACTGAAGAGTTCTGTTTTACAATGCAGTGGCTTGCAGGTGTGCTGTCTATAAGTCTTTAATTCTGTGTTCAGCCTCACAATGCCAGTTAAGCGAAGAGTCCAGAATGCAGTGAAATATCGGTTCATATCCTATAGTCTTCTGCGCTTCAAGCTGAATACTGACACTTTAGTTAAGACAACAAAAATTTGAGTAAATTAAATATTTGTTAACGATGAATAATAATGGTAGGTTTACGGTAGACAGGGTATAAAAAAAGTTTCACAGTTAAAACTATTCTTGAAAGGTCATTACTGGGGTTGGGTCTGAAGATAAGGATACAGACCATGCCCCGGACTTAATGTATAATGGACCCCACGTTAATGCCGTTAGACTAGAAGTTGTTTATTCTGGCAAATATTAGAAGACCACGGTCAAGATATATGTGTCTAATGATTGGCGTGTATTACAAACAAACCTGGAGCCGTACCTTCATTCCACCAGAAACACGAATTCTCTGCTATCTTATATGACGTCTTTGTCGTCTTGTATTAATGACAGCTGTTACTAACATCTGATCTCACCGGTAGCAACAAAAGTGCCTCTTAGATCTGGTGATGCAGATATATAAAATCTTATTCAAGCAATAAATCAAGAGGTTTAAAAACAAGAGCCCTGGACAATCAGGATATTGTATTCTAATTGGCGAAGCAAGAAATATATAACAAAGTAAAGCATTACAGCTCATGAGAAGACGATATAAGTCCAAATATTGTTCGTATAGGTGTAGTAACATCAGACTTTATATATGGTTATTAATTGAATCATCATCTAAAATGACCAGTTCATTGATCGCCGATTGGTTAAGCCGATCGTATATCCAATCGATTCCCGTGCTCCCAGTAATATGAGAGGATCATGTCTTACCACAAACATCTGTGTTCTCTAAGATTGATATACATGATGACTAAAGCACCACCTAGACACTCACAATATATCCACTTAGTACTCGGTAGAATGTAGTCGTAAAGATGGGGACCACATGCTCTTATATTCCCACGCCTTACAAAAAGCTTGTTGGGAGCAGAATAGACCAAATCGTATAACTCTGACATTTAGGTCCGATAACAAGACATATGCTGATTAGGTCATATTGTGGAGAGCAACTTAGTAGGCTGTAAGAAACCCTGTCCTGTTTGATCGACACTTGGGCATGGTTACATCTATCTCGGATATGTAGCCTAGGAAACATGTATTATAAGAGTTATTGTAGGGAAAATATAAATGTACATGTTTTTCTCTCTCGTCTATTTATTTATTTATTTATTTATTTATGTATTTATTTATTTATTTATTTATTTATTTATTTATTTATGTAGAAAGGAGTCTATTTATTTAAAAAGTGTCTAATGGGGAATGTATCAATTTATTTTTCTAGAAACGTATTTTAAATTTTCGGAAATTTAATAATCTAGATGTGTATATATTTATTTATGATTGATCTGGAAATGTATTTATTTACTTATTTAGAAGTGTATGGGTTTATTTATCTAGAAATTATTTAGTTATTTATTACTTATCTAGAAATGTATTAATTATTTAGAAATGTATTTATTTATTTATTTATTACTTATCTAGAAATGTGTTTATTTATTTAGAAATGTATTTATTTATTTATTAATTACTTATCTAGACATATATTTATTTATTTATTACTTATCTAGAATGTATTTATTTATTTAGAAATGTTATTATTTCAAACATACAATAAGAAGAAAACTCAATGATATATCTCTTTTAACGTGCATTAACGTGTCATTGCCAGACATTAGAGTAAAGTCTGGGAACAAACGTCGACAAAAAAACCCTGTTATTTCAGAATTCCCTGGAACACTTTTCTTTCGTACCTAGGGTAGATAGGCGGTTCAGCAGTCTAAGGCACACCCGACTGAGCCACGCCACGACCCGACTGAGTCACGACACAACATACTAAGATTGAACAGCCTGTGAGAAAAAAGGCTGATTTAATATGACAATAGCCAATCAGAAAAGAGATAATACAATTCGATAATAATATATATCAGAAAAGAAAGGGCGGATAATATATATATTTCGCCATCAGATAAATTTTGTTTGAATATGAAATAGACCATTCTGATGGACTTATGTTACCTTATACTATGATTATACAACTGAAGAGTCCAATATTTTAAAGTATAACGGAATAACTCCAAAGAAAGATAATGAAATTATTTCGACTCAAAGTTTTACATTGTGGTCGAACCATCGATGAACGGAATCGTTGATCAAAATGAATTCATTGTGTTCCTTCGGAGTTGTTACTGTAGCTGCCACAACATCATTCGACTTTTTCCGTCTCCCTTACAGATGACTCGGAACTGAAGGGAAGCAATAATAGAACACGATGACGTAAATGCTAACCGTCAGATAGATTCACAGATACATGTGTCTAGGTAGTAAACATCCGTTCTCGCGAGTCTTTCAGTCGTCGGCTTCGCCATTACCTTATATGAAAGGAAAAATTGGAAACCAGCTTTCGCGCTAATTCGCACAATCGATAAATAACAACAAAGCAACCATAATAAAACTCAACTGGAATCTTTAGCATTTCCAGTGGCTTACTGCGGTGTCATTTTGCAAAACTAAACATAGATGCCCTTGCTCCGCTGTTTTTGTGCCACTGATCATTTTTTAAACTTAGAAATTAGTATTTATAGAATCTCACACGACCTGGCGATTGCCTTGGGTCAAAGGTCGCGTCTTCAAAATAATGAGAGTCCAGTGCTGCCAAGTCGTGTTTTATAGAACGGAAGTCTCGACAACTGCGCAAGCGCGCTGGTTAATTTCTACGTTCAGAAAATGGCCAGTGGCGCAGAAACGTCTGAATGTACCTCTTACAAACTTTTGACGGCAGCAAGGGCATCCAGGTTTAGTTTTTACAAAATGACACCTCCCAGTAAGCCGGCGGATATGTTAAAGATTTCAGGTGAGTTTTATTTTGGTTGATTTGT
>JAQQZZ010033904.1:0-10635 GCA_030265115.1 Mopalia vespertina | reverse complement strand
CAGGAAAACTTAGCAGCACAGAATTTGATGACTCAACTGGTGCTTGTGTTGCTCTTTAATGGATGATAACCAGAGTTTCGATCAGATTATGGAAATGGAAATTTATGTATTGCATAACACACAACAAGTTTTACTTATTTATAGAATATGGTTTTTGGGTGGTCTTCTCCTTTAAGGACAGCTGGCGATGTTTCTAATTGTGTCTACTTGCAAGAGTCGTTATAAAATTACTTACCTTCACTCATATCAAACTTGTCCTTGTCTACAAAACAAAGAAAACAACTGAATGTAACACAAAAACAGAATACGAATGTATGGAAGATTACTTGAAAATATGGCGAGAACTTATAAACTTAATATAAACCTATACATGAAAACAGAACTTCTTTCTTAAGCGACCGCTTTGTTACCCATCGACGGTTTAGCGAGAGCATAATCTGATGGTTTCGTCAGATAAGACGGACACAACAAAAGCAAAAAAATTCACCTGTTAAACAACGTCAAAAATCGTGACGTCATAAGGCATGTGACATTTAAGTATTACAGGAATGTTTGTTTGGTTGTTGCGACGATAAAAAACAAACATTTCTTAAATTAAAGCATTCCTATATTTGTTGCTGTCCAAACTTAGCTTTCAGATCTAATCGACAGTTCAAGTTCAATATGTCTTTCTTTTACTGACATACAAATTACATTACAATATTATATAATTAACAAATGATAGTCAGCGAGATTAAAACTCCAAAAGGCCAAGATATTTGTCAAAAGTATGGAACATCAACGAAAACATTTCTGAAGAATTTAAAGAATATATATAGTGTGTAAAACATTGCATAAGTTGTGTAAACCGACATTACCAGATTGTATTGCTTAGTAGGTATACGTTTTGGAGGGGGTTTTTTTTAAGGAGACATTCAGGATTTGAGATTTGACGGCGCACTATTCCATAATTTAATCCTTCCTTTGAGGAAAAAAAAACTAGCGAGCTTGCACTGCATTAAAGGATGAAACACGTAAATTAAGTTCGGAACATTTCATTATCTACATATTTAGATTTAGATACTGTGTGTCGGGCTACGTATTTTATTTAAGCTCATTTCAAAAAAGCAAATTCAACCTTTGCAAGTTTGTCGGAATACGCCCAAAACTCACTTAAAAACATTAAGGGGTCGGTTGCTCGAAGTTTTAATAAATTAAATCCGCTATTAAATGACGTCACACCATGCCGAAGGTCTATATCTAATCCGCTATTAGCGATTTAATCTAGAGTTAGCGACTTAAAGCCTTAAGAGCAACTAAGAGCAACTGGTCCGTGGTAGATACAGCACGAAGGTCAGTTTTGGGTCACTCGAAATAGAATTAAATGACACCTTAGAGTTTTGTTGTCACACTATAGCTAATTAGCAACAAGCATAAGCCTGTAAACTGACTTTGTTTTAACGCTATTTAAGATAATAAAATAGCCCAAATTCATCAACGTTTGTAAACCAATGCTGTACTCTATTAAAACATTTTCGGTTTCCCAACCTGTAAAAATTCTTTGTTTTCAATCCATTTAAGTATAGCACGAATTTTATCAACGTTTGCAACCCACTGCTGTACTACGTTACAACATTATCGTTTTGTAAGCTGTAAACTTTCTTTGTTTTAACGCTATTTACGGTAAAAAAAATAGCCCAAATTCATCAACGTTTGTAAACCAATGCTGTACTATATTACAACATAATCGGTTTTCCAAGCTGTAAAATTTCTTTGTTTTCAATCCATTTAAATAGCAGTAATTTGGTCAAGGTTTGTAAACTACTGTTGTTCTACGTTACTGCATACTAGTAATCGGTTTGGTAATCATTGTTGGCCTACTTTAAACCCGGTTATTCGTCTTTACCCACTCAACATCAGGGTGCTTATAATGAAAACCGGTTTTTATTTCAACGGTCTCAGAGGAAAGCAACGTGACGTCAAACAAGGCTCGTTTTAAGTTGATACGCCTATTGGTATGCGATGAGCACAAAGCGTCTATCAATGGCGTTTATATGGAAGTATACAAAGATGTTTTAAAAAAAACCCATACATTTTTGTTCTGTGGAGAACGCGGTTGAGACGTGTCCAGAATTCCTGTTGTTGTTATGAAATCAATACAGATATGTCCAAAATAAATTTAAAACAAGACAAAACAGTTGATTGGGGTATAACACCGCATTTAAGATTATTACACTCATATGGTACAGTGCCCGCCCAATGAATTGGCAAAGGAAATCACACTCGATGTCACTACCAGCAAACAAAGACAAAACTGAACGCAATACAGACATCATAAAACAGATCGACGTCGATTTGTGTCTTAGCTACGTGAGTACAAGTTAACAGGAATGTTCCTCCCAACCTCCACAAAACTGGAAAATTACCCAATAAAATAGAAATTGTTGAACAGGAAAAATTATTTGTCGGCGACTAATTGCAAGAGATTTTCCGTCGGCGACAGCTTTTGCCGCCAACGGAGCGATTCTGAGTCGGCGATTCTTCCCAAGTCAGCTGACTTTTAGACCACGTGACTAACACTTGATTAACAGTATTTTCACTAACACTTGATTAGTTTTAAAAAAAATTACTTTCATTGAAAACTGCATATAAATGTTAGCTTCGATTTTGATAAATATAGGCACAAGCGACGGAACTAGCTTATTATACGTGCGTCAATATTTTTTGTAAATTTATATCATTTTCTTTCGCATGTTTGTCGCACACCTGGGCCCGGTTGCTCGAAGTGCTCTTAAATTTAATCCACTATTAGATGACGTCACGCCATGTTGAAGGTCTATCTCTAACCCGGCGTTAGCAATTTAATCTGGTGTTCGCGGCTAATCGTCTTTCGAGCAACTGGCCCCGGGAGATAAGTCACCGACAGAATACAACAGAAAACAGAAATTCAACTTACCCTCTTTCATATCCTCTGCTTCTTCTTTCAACATTTCCATGAATTTTTTCTTCATCATCATCGCTTTAAATGCTGACATACATTTGTTTTCCGACTCTTTGTCGTCGCTGGATTCATCTGAAAGTATGATCATCAAAATAGAACGAATTCAAGATCAACCATGATATGACCATCAACACAGAACGAATTCAATAAAAACATTTATTTTTTTATAAGAAAGAGAAAAATTATTTCAGCTATTTTTAAAGTTATCGATTAAAATAGACTATATAAAATTATATAAAACAAATCGAGTTAGCAATAAATCCAAATTAGCTAGTAAATGATGCTCCGTGACTTCAGGAACTCAGGGGCTGAGGAGCCGCAAACAGTCAGATGATGTCTTTCGACTTATGGTATTTAGTGTACACATATATTGCTGACGTCACCATTTTTTCCCCCATTAAATTCGTTACCTGAAAGAGGGCATCGTTTTTCCAGTGCCATTTTGTGTTTGAAATATTCTTGGACCATCTCGAGCTTTTCTGTGAAAAAGATATATATTTGTTTTATTATTCAATATTTGATAAGTTAAATATCAACATGTTTGTCACTCATGAAAATGATATGTGAATAGTATTCACAGACACTATTCTCTGTTTAAAAAGCATTACACAATCGTGAGCTTACCCTTCATTTCCATGTGTTTGACTAAGAAAGCTTTGAAAGCGTGCAGCAGGAAGGCCATTTCTGAAAATAGAAAACCAGAACGCAAAATTATAATTTCAAAAATACAAATGGACAAAACAAATTGTATCACAAGAACATACATATAAAGTCATATTCCCAAAATGGAGTGTTATCCCTATACAATATAAATAGAGATAAAAAAAGAAACTAAAATATAAGCGTTATCCATTTGAGATAAAAATGAGATACAAAAAATAATGGCATAAACTCAAATACAGTGTCGTCCATATGAGATACAAATAGAGGCATGAACTGAAATAAAGTGTTCTCACCCCAAGATGCAATCAGAGAAAAAACAAATATAAAGTGTTATTTTAGAAGATATAAACGGAAATAAAATCTGTTATCTAAGATAGATATATAGCAAGATTAAATTTCAATCCACGTTGATTCAAACTGCGATTTAATTATTTGCAAAATTGTTTGTTTTTTTCGGATCGAGTTAATTCAGATCAGTTTCCTTCAGATATCAGATTTGTTAATAACATAACTTATTTTACTTACTCTTTTCTTTTTGTTCTTCCTCTGACGTTTCTTTATCGCCATCTTCACCCCATTTCTTTCCCATCTCTTCCATCATTTTTCCCCATTTGTCTTCGTCCTTCTGCTCGCCGTCTTTCTTTTTCCCCCACAGTTCTCCCATGGCTTTGTCCCATTTATCTTTGTATTCGTCCTTCTTCTCGCCTTCCTTCTTCATTTTGTCAAACATAGCCATCATCATTTTCTTTTTGAGTTCATCTGCGATCTTTTCTTTGAATTTTTCAACCAGTTTTTCTTTGAAATGCTCCATCATTTTTTGTTTCACTTCTTCTGACATCTTTTCTTTCATGTTTTCCATCATTTTTTCTTTCACATGTTCCATTAATTTCTGTTTGAATTCTTCCATCAATTTCTGTTTAAATTCTTCCGCCATTTTTTGTTTAATGTGTGCCATCAATTTCATTTTCACTTCTTCCATAATTTTCATTTTAATCATCTCCATCATCTTTGCCTTTTCTTCCGCTTCTTTGCATTTCTTTATTTTTTCAAAAAATTCTGCCATGGCCTTCTTCTCAATCATTTCTTTAAACTCTTTTAATTTTTTACAGTCGGCTTCGTTATCTTTGCCATCCTTCATTTTTTCGAACATCTCTTTCATGATTTTCATTTTGATAAATTCCATGATTTTCTTAAATTTATCTTCCTCTTCATCGTCTTTTTTATCCCCGTAAACCTCCATTCCTTTGTCTTCGCTCTTGCCATCTTTCATTCCTTCCATAAATTCCTTGAACACCTTCATTTTTATATATTCCACAATCTTCATATGCTTTTCCTTTTCTCCGTCTTCGCCTTTCCCTTCTCCTTCCTTTCCCCAGTTCTTCCAGCTTTCCCATTTATCTTGCCAGCCGTCTTCTCCGTCTTTCTTTTCCCCACCTCCCTTCATCTTTTCAACGAATTCTTTCATCATTTTCATTTTCAAATGCTCCATCATTTCCTTCCCCTTTTCTTTGTTGTCATCGTCGTCCCCTTTCTTCTCGCCTTCTTTTCCCCAGTTCTTCCAGCTTTTCCAATTGTCTTCCTCATCTTTCTTTTCTCCACCTTCCTTCATCTTGTCCCCGATTTCTTTCATGATTTTCATTTTCACGTATTCCATCATTTTTTCACGTTTTTCTTCGCTGTCTCCTTCTTTTCCATCTTTATCTTCACTCTTATCCTCTTCTTTGCCCCAGTTTTTCCAATCGTCCCATTTATCTTCCGACTTCTTGTCATTGAGTTTTTCCATCAGTTTCTGTTTGATGTGTTCCATCAATTTACTTTTAAATTCTTCATGCAGTTTTTCTTTAATATGTTCCATTAATTTCATCTTCATTCCTTCTAAAACTTTCATTTTTATCATTTCCATTAACTTTGCCTTTTCTTCCGCTTCTTTACATTTTTTTACTTTCTCCCAAAATTCTGCCATCACCTTTTTCATCATCATTTCTTTAAACTCTTTCAATTTTTTACAGTCGGCTTCATCATCTTTGCCTTCCTTAATTTTCTCGAAAATATCTTTCATGATTTTCATTTTGATCATCTCCATCATTTTCTTAAATTTATCTTCCTCTTCGCCGCCCTTTTTATCCCCGAAACCCTCCATTCCTTTTTCTTCGCTCTTGCCTTCTTTGATTTCCTCCATGAATTTTTTGAACACCTTCATTTTAATATATTCCACAATCTTCTTTAGCTTTTCCTTCTCTTCGTCTTCGCCTTTCCCTTCTCCTTCCTTTCCCCAGTTTTTCCAGCTTTCCCATTTATCTTCCCAATTATTATCTTCGTCTTTCTTTTCCCCACCTTCCTTCATCTTTTCAACGAACTCTTTCATTATTTTCATCTTGAAGTATTCCATCATTTCTTGTTTCTTATCCATCTCATCTTTCGGCTTCTCGCCTTTAGCCCACATCTCCTTCATCATCTTTTCCCAATTTTCTTTACTCTCATCGTCTTTCTTATCTTCGTCCTTTTTTCCCCAATTTCGCCAGGATTCCCATTCTTCCTTCATCTTCTCTTTCTTTTCTTCTTCAGCCTTCTTCTCCTGGTATTTCTCCCACATTTTCTTCATGAACATCTTCGCAGCCTCCAAGCATTTCCCGCCTTCCTTCATGTCGGGTTCATCATCATCCTCCATGCTGTCGTCTCCCTTCATCATTTTCTGTTTCATGTGAGATATATATTTCATCACCACTTGGACGCAATGAGGACCCATCATTTCTTCATCTCCTTCTTTGTCCTCTTTCATCTCTTCGATCTTTTCTATTGCTAAACGGAACACAGCAAAAAACGAAATAAAACTTGAAACGAAAAGTCAGATTATTGAAAACTACCTGTGACATATTTTCTAGAATCGATGTCTGCGCAAAATCCTATATTTTAAAACGGTGTTAATTTATTTTCAATGACTTTACAAATTTTAATTAAATGTAACAAATTCTTATCAAGACAGACATATATACCATTATAGTTTCCTTGATCTTTACATTCTACTTGATGCTCAGTATGGATAAAGCAAAGGTGCATTCAAATATTTCATTTGTTTTAGTATTGCAGGTAAAAATTAAACCGTGTTCAAAAACGTTGGAAAACCTAGGAGCGGAGGACTAGAAGGGAACTTTCTGTTGCCTTGGTGCTCTTATAGCTTAGGGGCGATATGGAGCCGATCTGCTTGTGATGTCTTTGTATAAAGTCCTGTGATCTTCGTGTCATATTAGTTACCAGTGCCATCGAGAGTAGTTTCCTTCACCCATTGGGCTAGCACGCCGTCATGTGAGTGAAATAACCTTAAGTACGGCTTAAACCCCAATCACAAAAAAAACAAAATCTTGAGCAGCTACCAGCGGTTTGCAACGCGTATGTGTGACTTTATGTATTCTTGGCAAAAATGCCACAAGCATATATGTGAAATATCTCGCAATAAAGCTTCAAATACCTATATAAAAAAAACACACAAATTGTGGTTCATCAGTTTTAATCCTAGCATGTCAAATCTGCGATAATGGGCGTAATAAAGTTACTCCTTCGTATTAAAACTGTCAAATTTTAAGGTTGTCTTTAGTGTCGAATTTCGACACGACTTTCATGACTTTAAAGACGGTCTAATCCAGAATTACTGGCGACGACATGGTCATTATTCGAACCTCACCTGTCATAAGAAATTTCTTGATGAACATCTGCATTTCTTCTTTCTTCAGGTCTGAAATCGAGCAAAAGGTATGGTGTACACGGTTCCGTTTTACGGTTAAAGGTTGTCTGGCAAGGTCAATTCTCGTCTGCTTTTTGCACTTATCATATAAACAAGATGATTTAATAATATTTTCGTTATGTATGAAAAATCTTTTGAACAACCCAGCCATGAACACAGAAACCCACGCAGGATAGCAGTAAATCATTTTAAACAACAGAATGGTAACTGGTGTCTAAATGCCGGTATATCGAAGGAGAATCAGCAGTCCGGTTCTTTAACCACTAAACCACGGTCACGGACACCACCAAGGAGCCAGAGAATAGTTAGAGAATAGGGCCCATACTGATGTAAAGTAAAACCTACCCATCTTATCTTCATCTTTCTTATCACCTTTGTCCCCCTTGTTACCGCCAATATCTCCTTTCTTATCACCTTCCTTCGACTTCTCGGCCCATTTCTTCACTTCCTCAGAGACTGCAATAAAAATAATGGGTTCTATTACTATATAATGTTATAACAACTCTTATTAGAATTTATACCATTCTTTAGTTAGTGTGATGCTGTGTTTGTATATTGTACAGTATAAAGCTAAGGTGAGCCAAGTACGTCATAAGTCGACAGTAAATTACGCGAGTGTTAACAAATTACCAGGTGTTTTACCAGATAATCAAGTGGCCTGATTTCAAAGAAAAATATTTTGGAAATTAAATATGTCATATTACAACTCTTATTCAATTTTCAAGATATGTTGAACACATATCTTGAAAATTTTGACACAGTTGTCACAAAATTTGATTGCCAAAATGTGTAGGTGTTTGTCCTAACTTTTTCAGTAGTCAATCGTGGAGACTTACAATGAGATCCTAGTTCTGGACACATGTTGGCCATTCTTTCCATGATAATCTTCTTCTTGAATTCTACAACACATTCCTTTAGTTCCTGCTGGAGGGCTTTCCAGGCATCGTACTTTGGTAAACATTCTCCCAACATACGGCCTACAACGCGAATGAAAATTTGTTTTATATCAATGCTAGGCAACAGGTAAATGCTACAATTAGTTTTAATGAAGCTTACTGTTTTTTGTACTCGAAATGAGAACTTCGTTTTCCACCCAATGTGTGACGAAGACCAGGTCAGCTTTTAAGCTAACCTTCGTCTTTGAATGTGGATAGTTATTTGCAGCCATCGTTCTTATTTAGAAATCCGTTTTCCACCCAGTGGGTGACGGAGACAGGGTTAAATTCTACACTTACCCTCGTCTGTGAATGTGGATAGTTCTTTGCAGCCATTGTTCTTAGTTAGAAATCCGTTTTCCACCCAGTGGGTGACGGAGACAGGGTTAAATTCTACACTTACCCTCGTCTGTGACTGTAGATAGTTCTTTGCAGCCATCGTTCTTAGTTAGAAATCCGTTTTCCACCCAGTGAGTGACAGAGACAGGGTTAAATTCTACACTTACCCTCGTCTGTGAATGTGGATAGTTCTTTGCAGCCATCTTCCTTAGAGAGAACTCCGTGTTCCACCCAATGGGTAATGGAGACAGGGTCAGACTCCACATGGAAGGGTAGAGCTCCTACCAACTCAAGTTTTTTGTCCTCGACCAACTTTTCAATGTCCCAGTTACATCTGAAAACCCGGAAATAGCATTTATTAAGAATTAAAGAACACAGAAAAACTCATAGGTGCAAATTGTCAAATCCAAGGTCGAACTTCAAAATCAAACATTCTCCGGAATTATAATTTTACCAGTCTTAACTACAGTGTGTAACTCGGAAATTTCTGCACGTTGGTGTATTATTTCAGCTTCTACTTCTAATGCAATCGCCTTATAAGTTGACGAGTCTAAACTACAACGTGCATGGTATCGGTAATTTCTGCAAACGGATTTTTGTTATCATATTCCCCATCAAATTCTACGTTGGGCAATAGAGATCGATGTGCGTAAGCTGCTTGGGTTAGCATTTGACAGTTCCCGCAACAGATTTGTGTTTTCAGCTACAATGTACCATAGGAACTGTTGCCACGGCCAACTTCGCTTGGGTGTTACCATGTCGAGTTGAAATTTTTTTTATCTCACTGCCATGCAAAATGCATATAATATACTTGCAACTAACAAATGTTAGTCTTAGAGATAAAAACCCCAACAGAGTTTGTTTTATCCCAGAATTTTTCAAAAGTATGGAATAGTTAATATGGAACTCAGAGCACGGATTTGACATTTTTAACAAACGCGTGTTACCTCATGCATTTAAGCTCTACTGAACTCGAGTGTTATGGAATTACTCATGGATTATCTACCTGTATTGGTAGAAACACTCTTCGGCAGTCGTGTATTCACTTGGGTGGATTTCAACCTTCTCTGATTGCTTGTAGAGCAAGAATGAAGCGGAACTCTTGCCCCTTGGGGAGAAAATAGGCAGGTATGGCACGCTGCAATCCCCGGTGTTCACTTGGATGTTTTTAATGTTGGATACCACCCAGTTTACGAAAGGCTTTTCCGCAGAGTTATTTCGGACTGCTGTCTGGTCCACCAACAAGAGTGTGAACCACATGTCTTTCTTCTCTGTTAAAGAAAAAAAGATTAGTTTAAAAGAGTAGAAAATGAAACTCTCTGAAGGACAAAATTAGAAAGAACATATCCTGACGTAATGAGTGCCACACTTGGAATAATTTCAAAGCTTTATGTCATTGTATAAATCTCCCCCAGTAAATTGTTAAATACATCGTCAGCTGAATACCTCCATGTTTTAAATGTTTGTAATACTACATAGACCTAATTATCGTCCTTGGAAACTAACCCTGAGTTTTTTTTACCATGACGTATTAAATGCTCTCCACATAAATACAAAAAGAATATTTACGATTTACTCATCCACGAAAAGAGAATAATAAACAGGCCTTGAAAACTTGTTTCACCAGATCGATGCCAAGTTTGACTAAAACTATACACCTCTATACCGTTACTATGCATTAACCAATAGACTAAACCTAAAACTATACACCTCTATACCGCTACTATGCATTAACCAATAGACTTAACCTAAAACTATACACCTCTATACCGTTACTATGCATTAACCAATAGACTTCACCTAAAACTATACACCTCTATACCGCTACTATGCATTAACCAATAGACTTAACCTAAAACTATACACCTCTATACCGTTACTATGCATTAACCAATAGACTTCACCTAAAACTATACACCTCTATACCGCTACTATGCATTAACCAATAGACTTAACCTAAAACTATACACCTCTATACC
>JAQQZZ010033893.1:0-10636 GCA_030265115.1 Mopalia vespertina | reverse complement strand
CTGTCTTTACTTAGCACTGGAGGAAAATTAACTTTCCAACATTATGGAAACGCTTCACATCTTGGTTGTGCTAGTGTTAATTCATCTATTTATTCTATTATATTTTCGTAATATTTTGCCAATTTTTGGAAACTTTAAACTACCATTCGAACAATGACGTCAGTCCCGCCTGTTAAATTAACTAATTAACGGCCATGCTTACTGGAATACAAGTGCAATACAGATGGTTGTCTGAAAATATGCAATAAAATAATAAGTTTAGGTCGAAAAACAGTTGTCTTTCCCTTTAAGGCAAACCATACACGTGCAAAGCGATTGTAGTTAAAGTGTAGAATTTGTTATTGTATTTCAGTGTAATAGCCGAGTTTTATGAGTCTCTAATCAGACATGATGACCTGGTTTTACTGCATGCCTCTTTGACAAATCTCCAGCATGTCCCAGAGGCTCAGCTTATAAACACACTCCACTTCTATATGAGGTAAGATAAGGAGAGGACAGGAGGTTACTACACAGGCAGTTGCCCCATGGGGTAGTTTGTTGTACATTGAGGTACTGAGCCCACTTCTATACACTGTGTGGGTGGTCAGGGAGAGAGCTTCTTGTACCTTGTACTTGGAGATGAAGGGCAACAGAAAGCCCGGTGGTTTTTACGAGATTTTCTCTCGGTTTTCCACCGTAATTTGGCATGGAACAGTGGGAAGTGGACAATTCGTCGTCATATAAGTGAATACCCTTGAGTACGACGTTGAACCCCAATCAAGCTATCAAACCAATACTTAGCATGGTTCAGCTGTTGGCACATTTTACAATTTAAATATAGATTTTAAGTGTGTTTCATAAATGATTGTGTTAGATAAATTGTGTTAGATTGTGCAAAGCCGAAATCTCTCCGAGAAAGGGGAGCTATTTTGCCTCTGGCTATAAATTGGAGGTTTCCATGGCCTTTTGTTTGGAGTTTTTTTTGTCAAAACCTCAGAACCACAACAGTAGGTTTTTTGTTGTTGTTGTGAGATGGCTCTGTGCTAAAAAAAAAAGCTGTCATCTTTTGTTTTAGATGTGGTGACAGTGATTTTACTGAGGTCTGTGATGAGACCATCAAGGACCTGGTATTGGAGAATATAGATGACTCAATCTCTTCTCCATTTGGCCATGCAAAGACAGTCTTTATGTATCCTTTTATCAGCAATTAAATCTTAACTGCTACAGCATGGATCAAAATTTGCAGTGCTCTGCCTGTCTGGTAAAATAAAATTGAGTTAAGGGTTCAACATGTGAAGAAATGTTAATTTTCTATATTGTTTGGATGAATATTTTTGCCGTTATCTGCTGGAGATACATTTCTTTCATATAAGTGAAATACTCTTAGTTTTTATTTATTTATTTTATGTGCAAAACAATAAAACAAAATGAAGTATTTTGA
This sequence comes from Mopalia vespertina, assembly GCA_030265115.1. Classification (NCBI taxonomy): domain Eukaryota; kingdom Metazoa; phylum Mollusca; class Polyplacophora; order Chitonida; family Mopaliidae; genus Mopalia; species Mopalia vespertina. The sequence goes on along the minus strand of JAQQZZ010033893.1, from coordinate 9,216 downwards.
TGAGAACAAAAGTCTTGTTCTATCCCTAAAGATGGCATTAAATAACCAATCAATGAAATTAGGGGACAAGTAAAACATTTTACGGTGTGGTCATTTTTATGCACTTCTCAGTATGTTACAAGGCACCAGGACGTGTCTGCACATCATGGAACCATTTGGGGAATTGAGCAATCAACCAAGGATTGGGTCCCACAACGGGCCCCTGAAATATAAACAAATTGAGAAGTGTGTGAGAGAAATATTTACACTGGGGTGTTTGCAGTTGGTAAATGTGATTTTTTGTTTTGTATACAACATGTGCCTTAACTTTCTACCAGTAATGCTGTCCTAGCCCAGCCTTATAATGATGTATTCTTGGTAGAATGTCTTCACAACTTTCCATTCGAGTTTGTGCTGGTAAGTATTAAAGATGATCACATAGTTATTTCTTGTCTGAGTTCAGTTCTTTGTCAGCAACTGTTTAAATTGTGAGGATCATGAACCATTATGAACAATCTGTCTGAGAACAACAAGGCAGTTGTTCACTCTCTAGAAACCTAATTAAATTAAAATTATTCTTTCTCTGATGTGCCCCCACTGTCTACATTATAATCATAGAGTGATTAAAGAAACTAGTAGCTATAAGTAGCCATTTTGACATTTTGTATTTAAAAAAAACCATTTAGTCCAAAAGTTTAAATTTATAACCATGGTTTTAAAAAAAGTGAGTATAACATCAAATTGTTCCTTTGGTGTCTGTGAGATATATTGCTAGGCAATATGCTGATTCTTGTCAGTGTTAGTATCCATGTTTTTTCAATATTTTCAAATCTTACTTTTAAGATGGTTAGTTAGACTTTGTTTGATGCATGCCTTCTTATTTTTGTTTTTACAGAGCCTGATGCAGTACCTATACTATCTGTTTCATACGTGTGGTATAATTAACAAATCTTCAGGAAACACACCTAGTCTCATGCAGGCAAGTACACTCTATTTCCTAAACATTTTTGCATAGGGTTTAGAGGGAGTATTTCGTCCGGTGATTGTCCGATCTGTCTTTTGTCAGTGATGTCTAGGGAATAAAGTTTCCATCCCTCATTGGGATGACATTCCATCAGTAAGTATGATGAGAATTCCCATCCAAACAAACGAAAACCTTTTCATCTTTTTTAGTCCCCAACAATGAAACAGCCTGATGTCAGCCGGTGCGCTTTCTAATCCTACTTTGATCTACTGTTCACATGATCGAGTCTGGTATATGAGTGAGTCACACAATGTGTCTCCGGCAATCGTGGGAGTGGTTTTTACCAGGCTTCCTCTTGGGTTTCCACTGTAATTAGGCAAGGAACAGTGTGAAGTGGACAGTCCATCGTCATATAAGTGAAATACGAAGACGTTAAACCCCAATCAATCAAACAAACAAGCGATAAAATCTGCTACATGTAAAATCGTTTGAAGACATTCCGATGGGATGACAGATAGCTGTTTAATTTTTTAACTAACATTTTATCGTATTCAGGATTGGTCCAAAATGTGCAAACAAGATTTCGCATGACTTTAAGGAGCATTCACATGGTGCTATTTACGGTAGAAGGAAATTCCCCTAATATCAGGCATTTTGATTGGCTTAGTTTTTTCGTGGCCAATCATAACATGACAAATAATCAAAATCCCCAAGCCACCATTGGGACAATCACACTTTGTGAAGGCCCCTTTAGTTGCATGACTTGATCCATCACATGGAGCTATCATAGTCATATGAATGACATAATTTGCAATTTAGCACAAAGCCATGTTTGGTGTGATGTTAGACTCGGAGGAAATGATTAAATGTTTATCTGTCTTGTGCTACAGGTGGTAGACTGGATGTGTTTGCTGATAGATGCCCACGCCACTCAGTTAATTCTCTCACCGGATGCCAGACCAGTTCTTGTCAATTTACATGAGCTGGTTCAAAAACAGGTAAATTTTGTAACTTCATTCAAGCATTAACCAATTTTAAGATATTCTTAGATCAATATTACACTGTAGAAAGAACTGCTTATTACATTGATGCAGATAGTGAAACTTTTTTTAAAAGATGGACAGTGTGGAAAAAACTTATTGTATTACAAAATGTATCTGCTATATGGAAAAAGTTATCATTCAATCACATAATGTAATCCTGTGGTATTGTTGTCTTATGGTTTATACCAATGTTATATCATTTTTTCTGTAACAATAAAAAAATTTAATATTTGAAGAATGATAAGACTCAATAAAGCCGACACAAATCCCGGTATTTGTTAATAGGTTGCAAACATTTCCATTTTCTGAGATTCCAAAGGAAGTACACAGCTGCCTTCTGAAAACATGTTTATCAATGAGGCTTCCTCTCCGTTTTCTATCAAAATGTCCACAGTACAAAGTTATCACATAATAACCCTTAACTTGGATGTTTAATCCTAATGAAATATAAGCAGATGTGCTTGTGCCCTGATAAAATCATTCTTACACTATTCTATATATTTGGTACTTGTAATATTGCCTATAAACAAAACTTCAGCCTTATTTTGCTGTATTCCTTGTTACTTATCATTAACGTTTTCTTTTGTTTAAGATGCATTTTTATGATGAGCTGATAAGCCTTGAAGCAGTGTTAACACAACTACGAGAGAAATGTACACCGGTGGCTAAGAGAAATATAGGAATCTACTGCATTGAAGTTTTACACATCAGTTAGCACTGTAGATACCCAAACATCACTGGAGTGACCAGCCTATACTATATCAAGCAGTGCAAAGAATTTATTAGTTCGTGTAATAAAACCTATATTCCAAAGAAAATTTCCTGATGATTTTCAGTTTTCATATCTTTGAACTGTTGGATATCAGTGTTTAAAAGTGTCTTGACTGTCTGTCTTCACTGACTGTCTTCAATAACAAATGAATTTTTCATCACAGAGTTGATGTCTATACTATGCAATAAAGTGAGATATAAATCCTCCACATGTCTTGTGTTTGTAATTTATATGTTCAAGTGTATGTTTCATGGGGCTATCATGGTAGGTTTACAGAAGGTTGTTGCCCAGATAAAGGCATGTCACGTGTTATCCTGGTGCTTCTCAGATTTGTCGAGAGTGGTTGTAGGGGGGCTTCATGTTGTCCTGGTGCTCTGAGCTAAAGGGGAATAGGAAGCCGATCTGTTTGTGGTGTCTGTATTGCATCCTGTTATTGTCCTGTATTTGTTCCATGTTGTCTTCGTTTGTTGCCAGTGGTGTCGAGAGTGGTTTCCTTCACCCATTGGGCTGGCATGTCATCATATAAGTGAAATACTCTTAATGTACGACGTTAAAACCCAATCAAACAATCCAAGATTTGTCAACAACTACCTTCCCGAGACAACTCCACAAGCTCTATGTCAAACCTTGCCATGCTAACTGCCTGAAATCACAATGATATAGCAAAAACGGCTTAGACCAGTCAAATACATGCACCACTTTTCAAACAGTGTGCTGCTACTGCTGGCAATTGATGGTAAACAGTTGAGACAGATAATCTTCTTTTCAAGCTATTGCACTATTTAGGGATACTCTTGATCATCAAACAGCAGTGACATCTACTTTAAGGTGAAATCATAGCTTACTGTATTTCACTGTTCAGGCAGTAGGATATATGGCACCAAAGCAGAGTGCAGCCTTGTATAGCCAATTATTCATTTCCAACTGCAAGAGTGATCTCCAACAATGGGACAAGCATGACAAGGTGAGTCACTGCACACAACTTTTCCTCACCTTGTCATGCTTGCGCCATTTTTTGGCACCACTCCAGAAGTTTAGAGACAACAGAACACAACTTCTTCAAGGTTTTTTACTTTGTAAATTCCATTCTTTTGCTTATTGTGACCTGTATAGGCATTAAACACCAATCAATCAAACAATCCAACCCAATCAAACGGCTCTTCATATTGGTATCTCTGAAATAATAAATTAATAATTCTGTCCTTACTGGATTTTTGTTCTGAAAATTGGCAATTTGTTTGTCCATTTGGTTAAATAAGTTGCATATGCAAACACCATTCTAGTAAAAAATTAATTAGAACTTTGAATAGTGAAATTTTGAGCCTCCAGTTTAATTTTACATGGAGTATATAGTTGTTGACAAGGAGTTTAATAGGATTATCAGAACAGACGAGGGTTGTCCTATAGTGATGATTAGTTTATCAACTTTTTACCGTTACCACTACAGCCGGAGAACGAAATGACTCTTAATCCCCTAATTGCATTGTGTGAGATTATGAACACTATTTAAATTTGACTGATTTACATCATTATAAGAAGAGTAATTGCCTTTTAGTGGGTGTTTTAATGATCACATGCAAATATTGGGCTGAATATACACCTTAGCTGCCCCAGAAACTCTAGAAAAAAAAAAAGCATTGTCAGATTGCAATTTACAGAGTTTTCTCCCTTTTCCTAATTTTCATATGCATGTAATAGCTGTACTAAAAATTCATTTTAAGTGACCAAACAAAGGTATGTTCATCATCTAATATAACTATTGCAGTATACCAAAATAATATGTAAGTATCTGGAGGGTGATTTCTTGAGTTATTCCCCTTGTTTCAAATCCATTTTTGTGATAAAATGGCTAATCAGGATGTGAAAGAACGAAACAACTTAATATTAAAAGTGTTACACTAAAAAGGTTGCTTTTTTGCCCAAGAAACTTGATTGAATCGACGCATCATACTTTCTTTAGTTATTTCCCTTCTTAAAATCTAGGTTTATGATTGGGATATTCGCCAAAACAGTGTAAATTATGCGATGGTCGTCCGCGAATAACAGCTGTATAAATACACCGGTACTATGCTATGATGTCATCCAGCTATAGAACAGTCAAATTTCCTTATTAAAGATAGCAGAGTCACCCCAATCAAACAAATTATTCTTGAATGACAAAATTGTTCAATTTTATGTTGACTTACATTAATACACATTTTCAAATTTGTATGCCCCTGGTTTTTTTTGTAAAAGTAGATCCCCTCAGGACTTCCTGGTTAGACAGTAATGGTGCTGGTTTGTCCTGAAGTTCCCAGTCTGCGTTGAAAAGCTAGATGGTACTTTATGGTTACAAAATGCTGCCTACCCTGGAAGAAACTTATGTGTAAGAAAATTATTCATTTTATGCATTTTTGTGTTACAGCATAGCATTGAATTTTAAATTCTGTGTGTACTTAAATGTCATATCGGTGTATTCAACATAAATTTGGCATACAAAATACACTGCATAGGCAAGTCTGCCATACAAACATTTGCATCAGGGGGTGAGGGGTATTTTTGCGTATACAAGATTTTTTTTCTGTTGAATTTATTTTTCATTTGGTCAATAATTTTAGAAATAACTATTAGATCTATACCAAAGTCACTTATCTATATTCCTCGTCATAGAAGGGTGTCAATTTTTTTTTCTTTAAAAATTAACGCAGTGTTTTTTTATGTATATTTTTAGAACTGATTATATTTTTACAAAACTTGATACATGTAAGCCAGATACGTGCCTTACACTATTTTTATGCTGATACAGCACATATTTGTACCTACATGTAAATTGCTTATTGGTTACAAGTCAAGGGTTAGTATGTGCTAACTTTGGTTTCTGGAAAATACATTGATAATAGATTATATTCTTAAGTTCGATCCACATAGTATTATACTGTTGATAGGTGATTTACCTTTCTAACAAAATATTCACATTGTAGTGAAGTTTTGTTTAATTGTCAAAAAGAGGGGTATGATAATGAGAGTTGTGCTCACTTCTGTTCTAGTTTATGTTGAGTTGGGCTAAAGAGTTTGTTTGATTGGGGTTTAGCCGTACTTAAGGTTATTTCACTTACAGCACTGTGTGCCAGCCCAATGGGTGAAGAAAACCCCCCATGACATCACTGACAACAAACAAAGACGAGACAGGACTGACTATGAAGACCTCACAAACAAATCTGCTTCATGTTGCCCCTAAGCTTCGCGAGCACCAGGGCCACAGGAAGCTCTGAGAGCACCAGGGCCACAGGAAGCTCTGAGAGCACCAGGGCCACAGGAAGCTCCCATCCAACCCTCTGCGACAAATCAAAAGAGAATAGACAAAATTAATATCTAAATTAAAGAAAATGTGCAATCCATAATGAAGTTGCTCTTAACTTTCCATAATGCTGCTGATCACCCAAAGCATAGACTACACCTGTGAGGTTACATAAAATTTTATTTACATTTTTACAATTCATCAGAGTACAAACTTGTAATATCTTAATGCAGGTTTCTTAATTTAAAATCTGCAGAAACACATGATCTCATAACTATTTGGGTAGAAAATACAACACAATCACACATTATGCAGTACATGTACATACTAAATATAAACATGTGATTTCCTTTACATAAATCCTCTGTCCTCTATGTATCATTTGGCAACAAGGTTATTCACATCTATTTATTTTGACAATCATGCAAATCCATCTTCCCCTGAAGGACTGGAGGAGACTAGAGTAAAATATATTTTTAAACAGATGTATGTTCAAACTTTTCAGTAATTGTTAATTACCTCTGAGACTCACTCATTTACATGTAGATGAACAAAGGAGAGTGATCACTCGCCTTGTCCTCACCCAAGTTAAAAATAGGGAGAGTGACGGCTTACTCACCTGTATGATTAAATTTCATTGCCAATTTTAGCTTGGTTAACATTAAAACTCTCCACAGCTCGCCTAAATCTAAATGTAGGAGAGTGGTGGATCACTCGCCTATATTTTCTTCATCTAGAGCCCTGTATATGGTTAAAGAAATAAACAGACACATGACCTCTTCCATAATGTGTATTGTTTGACGTTTACTCATAAACTAATATCACAGAAGTCTTGTCTTGGACAAAAACCTCAGTGATCAGTTTTAAAACTGGAGTTTTATGTCAATTGTGATGAAATCCAGGTCTGTATCATCACAATTTTTTAATAACTGGATTAAGCATATCCCAAAATTATACTTTTAGTGTTTAGATATTCTAGTATTGAACACTGACAATAACATTGCCACTGGCGGACCCGCTGCGATAAAGGTATTTTTTTTTCAAAGAAAATTTTGCTTGCCTCCCTACTTAACGTTTGAACAGCAGTCTATGGCACTTTTACAAAGATTCTGGATTATTGGTTCTAGTGATTGGTGTGTAAGGCCATATTTCACTCATATTATGGGGTGCCAGTCCAGTGGGTGAAGGAAACCACCCTCAAAGCCACTCGAGACAAAGACAAGACTGAACAATCCCAAGAAACAATACAAAGACCCCACAAACAGATTGGCTTCTTGTTGCCGTGGCTGCCTTACCACCGGCAGCTACATTTTTCCGGAACAAAATAGTTTAATCTAATATACCCAATGTTACTTATTCTTGTTATGCACAGATCATTGCAACAAACAGCTCTGGGTATCTCTCAGTATCTTTAATTTATTATTAATTTTTCTACAAATGAGTCTATCTGGTCATCTTCCTGACAGCCAACAAACTGATCAAAAACCTCTCCTTTCTTCACACCCAGGACAGTGGGGACAGATCTCACCTGGAAAGAAAGTATATCAAAATTTGAGTTTGCCTGACTGATCAGGGAAATAGATTATAAAGATATAATTTCAGAGTTATTTATTTTATATGTGGGAAATTTTGAAAAAATGAGTTAAATTGCTGCGGTAGAGGAAAGCACCACACTTCAACACTTGCACATATTAATAATTTTAAACTGACAGCCACAAGGAACATTTTCAAACAAGTTGCTAATTTTACAACATTTAAGACTGAGATTAAAATGACATAAACAGCATCTCGAGCAAGACTTTTATTTCCTGAATTTATGTTTCTAATACTCCGAAAGAAAAAACATAAAATTCATAAAATTTTGAGTAAGTACCACTCTGTATGAGAATCAATCTCTTCCTTATCCTCATTTAGTTGTTTAGAAATTTAATATAAATACATCTTACTCCATATTTCATGGCTAACTCTGGGTTATCATCCACATCCACTTTAGCCAGGATAACTTTTCCACTTTTAGCTCCAATGATTGATTCAAGACGAGGCCCTAACAGTTTACATGGTCCACACCACCTGAAACACATATACACATGTAACATATTGGATTCAAGATGAGGCCCTTATAGTTTACATGGTCCACACCACCTGATACACATGTGACATATTGGATTCAAGATGAGGCCCTAATAGTTTACATAGTCCACACCACCTGAAACACATACACATGTGACATATTGGATTCAAGATGAGGCCCTAATAGTTGACATAGTCCACACCACCTGAAACACATGTAACACAATTTTGCTTGCCTCCACCTGGATACGCTGCTAGTTTTATAAAATATCAATATTTTAACAATCATAGACGATTAGTATACGATGTATCAAAGAGAGAAGTCTTTGATGCTTTCCTGGATCGGACACCAAACTGTGTTCAATGTCTCACTCTGCCATAGTATATTAACTCAATTTGAACTTTACTTACGTGGCGTGGAAGTCAACAACAACAGGTGTTGCATTATCCAAAACCTGTTTTTGAAAATCTGTAGAATCCTGTATGTTTATACACTCAAATTTCTCGGCAGCTGAACTAAACGGTTTTGAGAAGCAAACTTGACTTGAAGTTACTGGGTATTTTAATGTAGAGGTGACTTGTATAGCCCGTCCTACCATTGGGCGACATATTGTGGTACCTGCAGCACTCAACTTGGGCAAGGTTCGAAGTAAAAATCTACCAGCCATAACCTGAATAAGTAAAAATATAGCGGTCATTAATGTGATCATAATATTAATTTATGCCTCTACATCTCAAGGAAATTCATGTTTGTATATTATCCAATGTTGCAGGCCTTATGACAGCACACCTCAGATCAGAAGACCTGATATTTGATAATTTAAAAAAAAAAGTTGAAATACACTGTCACTCTTTAACTGGACATGGTCATCTTTGGACTTTGGGTCATATTTGTTTGTCAGTTGAATGTCACATTTGGATCTAAAAGTCACCTTACTTTGCTCATTTTCACGTACAGGTTAATATTCTGTAGTATATGCTTTCTAAGCATTAATGATTATAGTAACGTCATGATGGCAATTGGTAAAAATGGGTACTTACCTGTCTATTATTCCTCCTTAATCTACTCATTCAATTCTATTCAAAAGTTAAGTTGGATTGGGGGGGGGGG
>JAQQZZ010033882.1:0-10637 GCA_030265115.1 Mopalia vespertina | reverse complement strand
TGTGCTATATTTGGTTAATAAACGATCAATAAATCAAAAAAAAAAAAAAAAAAAAGCACTTTTTGATGTAAAAATACATCAGTATTTTTTACAGTGTATATTGCCGTATATTAAATTATACGTTAGACAAACCCATTATAGGGAAAAAGCTAAATTACATGTATGTTTATACCCGCCACATTCATCATTGGTCAAATGTTCTATAGATTTAAACGTTAAACCCCAATCAAACAAACAAATATAGCTTTAAGAAAACGCGCCAATGCTACGCCATTGCACACACTAATATACCGATTGTGAACAAAGCTGGATATTATTTTGTGGCTATGATTTAAAATTAAATAGCATCAAAAACCTGACAAAAAGGCGAGTTTGAGTCCATAAGGGTCCATAAAGTCTCGGACGCGCGGATGATGAAGAAAGTCGGAGCTTCCATGTATATATGTCTGGTTTATTTTGGCAATGTAATTTGGGCGAGGAGGTGGATAAGATCGACCTTTATAATGCATATTTTTTTTTACAATTGTGTCAATAGTGACAACATACTTATTTTATACTCTGAAAGCGTCTGATCAAGCTCACTGGCTGTCCACTGACATGTGACAGTTCTTAGAAAAGGTCAAAATCTTTATAAAACATATTTATATGTATTTCATCACGAGTATTGCATTTGCCTATCAAATGCAGCCAATCCTACACTCCAAGACTCGTACCAAACCATGCAAATTTAGGGAAAGGTATGGTTTCCAGTCAATTACAACATAACTATCGCACAAACTGGTGTTAATTTGTTCTTAACAAATAGTATTTTGCCTTTTGGAGCTTTATTAAGTTTGTTTATTTTTTTCTACAAAAAAGTTCAATTTTTAAATATACAATCTTTAGATGTTTGTTTAACAACGGTTATAATATGTGACTGGCTAGGGCAGCTTTATGAAGATTTATTTGATTAGAGTTTGAAGCCGTACTCACGGGTATCACCCCTATATGACGACTTATTGTTCACTTCTTATTCTGCCATCCTTAAATAACGAACGCTAACTACATGTTTCAGGCCGCTATAAAGAAGAACCATCTTGCTGAGTCTATACCGTATATCGGTACTTCGTGAATATCTACAGATTTATTGTTAATTAATTCGTTTGCAATACTTAATATACCCTGGATATATTGAGATTTTCATCGGTCTCATAAGCCCAATATAACCATCTTAATAAACAACCAACAGGAATAGGGGGCCTACGTACTATAGGCCTATAGGCCTGGGGTGAGTCTATACTCATCCCAGATAGGACACAAACAATAATTATAAAGATCAATTCATAAAGGTATCATAATGTTCACTGTAATTGATAATTACGTTAATTCCAGTCCAAACATTAAAAAAATAAAATAAAATAACGATGACGTACACGTTTATACAATCGCGACTTAATCAAATTAATAGCTTATCTACCTTCACATATATCAGGTGTCAATAGTTTCTGAATCGGTCCAGCAATGTAGAGCTTTATTGTAATTTTATACAGGGCCAAAATGAACTTAATAATGAAAGGAAAATGTTGAATCACTTGCACACGATCACATGCCATTGCGAAAGAGAAATACTGACACTGTTCATATAGGTGAAAGGTGTAGGTTAGGCTACCAAGAAAGCAGTAAATAAAGTACAAAATAAATGGATACAAATGTGTACAGACGTATGTATATGTTGTAAAATAGGTGCAGCCTAATCATAAAAAGAATGCGGCTAACTTCATTTATATTAATTGTTTTTTGTTTTTTTTAGTTTTAGAAATAAGACTCCGAAGATGAACATTTGTCTTTCTCGCAGCAGAACAAGCGAACGTGTTGTTCACAGTTACTTCCCTTGAAATTGCGGCGTTATTTTTTGATATGCTACTTCCGGCTCACACTTCGTCAAGATGGCGATGTCCAAAGGAGCTAACACATATAACCGACAAAATTGGGAGGATTCTGTAAGTTATGAGTTTTATTTTCATTATACAGCATTGTAATTTGAACGTTGCATTATATTAAATCATTGATGTTTTAAAAAAATTACGTAAATATCTTGTAAGTCGCTTTTGCGTTGAAAGTTTCATATTTGATCATTGTGAGTAACATTCAAATATGCTCAGTTCTCGACACTTTAAACTTTTGTATAATGTTTTTTGTTTTCTCAACATCATAAATTTTTTTTGATTACAGGAATTCCCAATTTTGTGTCAAACATGCCTAGGTGATAATCCATACATTCGAATGGTAAAAACTCTTTTTCTTTAAAATTTAATAACCTGAATCAAATGTTAGGTAAATGCACTTTAGGTTAACTTGTTTTAGCGCCATTTAAAATTTGTAGCATAAACATAACATAATTCGATAAATTTCAACCTCTATATTTATTATGTAGTAACGTTTTAGTTCAGATACAAGCACCTTTGTCTCAAGCTCTAAAAAAATCTAGCCTTAAATGACGTCTTATATGTACCTTCTCCATTTTCTAGTGGCCCTGCTATATGTCGGGTATCAACGCCATAACGACAGGCCTTAATTTTTTGCAAGAACCTTAGCAACAGTACTGCACTGCCTTCGAGGCCCAAGGCCATGGCGTAGTGGTCGCATGTGTGCTTACTAATCCTACTACGGTTTACCATTCACAGGATCGAGTCCATCTGTCAACCTTCAGTTATATGAGTGAGTCACACGATGTTGCTCCGGCAATCGCGGGGACAGTTTTTACAAGGTTTCCTTCTGCTTTCCTCCTTAATTAGGCAAGGAAAGATGAAGTGGATAATCAGTCATCATATAAGTGAAATACCCTTGAGTACTGTACGACATTAAACCCCAGTCAAACAAACAAAAGAAGTACTGCCTTCGATCCTGTCATAAAACAAATCCTTCTAGCAGCTCCCAGCTTCAAACTTATATCCATGCTAGGTACCTGGTAGCATAAGGCCTCGGAAACAGTCATTTCTGATAATTTTTCATATATTATAATTAATTATGAAACCATTTAACTTTGATTTATGTTAATATTTTTGAACAGACAAAGGAAAAATATGGGAAGGAATGCAAAATTTGTGCTCGTCCTTTCTGTGTATTTCGATGGTGTCCTGGTGCTCGTATGAGGTTTAAGAAAACAGAGGTCTGTCAAACTTGTTCCAAGATGAAGAATATATGTCAGACATGTTTGCTGGATTTAGAATATGGTAAATACAAGTACATAAATAAGTAGCCATCATGAAGCGATCAATTAGTCCTGTGATTGTCCTATGTTTGTCTTTGTTTGTTGCCAGTGGTGTAGAGGGTGATTTCCTTCACCATTGGACTGGCATGACATCATATTAGTGAAATAATGTTAAGTACAGTGTTAAACCCCAATCAAATAAACAAATCATCTTGTTACTACTATAATTTGTGAATTAGGCAGACATTATGTGTATTACAGGTTCACCCATGTAGTTGCATGTTACACACGTTTTTTTTACATAACTGAGAAAAATGGGTTTTGTGTATGGTAGATTGAATACCGTATCACTAGTCAAACACTTATAAGCTTATTGATATTAAAACATGTCGTGATTATACAGCTTTAGCGTTTAATATGATTACTGATTTTATGGCTGAATTAAGAAAACCTAATTGGGTTATCATCCAAAATATCATGACATGAGCACTTCCACAGTCCACTGTAAAAATAATTCTTCAGTTCATGGCAATTATTAGTCAGCAATACATTTTACTGGTCTGCAATGCGGAAACAATTTATTAAGAGTGTGAAATATCTTAAAAATTTCTGGTCAGACGGACCAGTAGAAGGTATTAATAAATGCTCGATAATTATTTTAATTTTATTTTTACTGTCTCCAACCTGCATAGAATTATAGCGAGAAAATGAAAAAAGATTAGAAAGTTTTCGTTCTCAGCTGACTGACGAAAAAAAAGGCAGTTTGATCTAATTTCAGGCGTCTTCCAAATTGTAAAACACCTTTCAATGTGACTTTATTTGACTATTCCTGACTTCCTGTCTTGATTGTTGATACCAAGTGTTAAATGAATATCAAAATCTTCCATAAAATCATCAATTTCTCCACAAATCTTGAAAAAATGTATGCTACATTAAATCAGTTCCCGAATTTGCCCACCATTTATGTATTGCCTTGCTTTCGATTCCTCCAGGGTCGTGGCCTTTGCTTATTGGTAGTCTGTGTGTGCTTATTAATTTACTTTGATTTACCGTGCACGAGATTGATTTCATTTGTCAACCATCAGGTATATAAGTGAGTCACATGATATGGCTCCGACAATCGTGGGTGTGGTTTTTACAATGTTTCCTCTCGGTTTTCCACTGTAATTAAGCGAGGAACAGTGTGCAATGGACAATCCGTCATCATATAAGTGAAATAACCTTGAGTACAACATTAAAGACTAATCAATTCCTCCAATGGACTCTCCAAGCATTGATTGTATTCAGCAAGTTTAATATGTTAAAAGCTACTTTGACTCCTGATACTAAGTGTGTGTCCTTCCTCAGTTTGATATATTAGGTTAATTTCAAAGTTTTAGAACTAATTTCAACTATAAACATTTGTAAAAAATCAAAATAACCGTCTGTAAACGGGCAGCTTACAAAACATCCCTCTCCTTCAAAATCAGCTGGTCCATGCATGGCTAGATAACTCTTTCAAATCTGTCATGATTTATATTGTCATTTCTGTGAATTGAGGACAGATCTCTGACCAAAATTAACATGAATATGATACATCATTTACAAACCTATTTGTTCAAATGTATTAGCTGAAAGGTTTCCTTTTTTCTGGAAATAGATCACGTAAACAATGAAAGACATTTCGCCTGCATTTGGACTTTTAAACAAATTTTCTGTATACGGTTTTTGAAAATTTACCATATGTAGGTATATGGTATGCTTATTTTCTTTCCTGTGGCTCTACTTGAGGTATTTTAAGGCGTAAAATATGCCGATACACCTCTTATCTGGAGCCCTGTATTATTGACACTGTACACAATTTTGTAATTAAATTTGCTGTGACAAATTCATTATACCTAGATCTTTTAAATAAAGAAACATAATATTATAATTTTGGTTTACAAACATTTACATTTGTGGTGTTATAATTTAGACAACAATCACTATCAGTTCCAGGCTTCCTGTCATTATGTAAAAACTTATTTCTTCTTGTTTAACTAGGCTTACCTGTGCAGGTGAGAGATGCAGCTCTCAAACTACAAGATGATATTCCCAAATCAGATGTTAACAAAGAATACTATACACAACGTATGGAAAGAGAGGTGAGGATCATTCAGTATTAATTTTTATAATTCAGTGGCCCAATCTAATAAACAAATAATCAATTTGCACATTCAATTTCAACATTAGGCTGGGGTGGCAGACCCTCATGTGACTGAAATACCTTCTTAATTTAACACCAACCATCCAAGTTTTTGTGTTATTATTCTGCTTGTATTATATTCTTTAGGCAGCCAAAGGTGATGGTATTACCCCTCTGGGCGCCCTGGGAGGGAAGGCACAGGCTCCAAGTGACATGTTACTGAAACTAGCCAGAACTACACCCTACTACAAGAGAAACAGACCCCATATATGTTCATTCTGGGTTAAAGGGGAATGTAAGAGAGGAGAGGAATGTCCCTACAGGTTTGTACAGAATATCTTATTTTCCTTATAATTAAGGAGTTGACATTTTGTAACTATTGAGTACCATCTAATTTTTCTCTTCTCTTAGCCACAATTACAGAAAATGCAGCTGCTTGAAAATGTGATAATGTGTAATGTGGGTCAACATAAAATGGAAAAAAAAAAATTTGTTTAAGAATAATTAAATTTGTTAGTGTCTATAAAAAAGGAATCGTATTGATCTACAGCTGAATGACCTCATAGCATAGTCCCAGTGTATCTATAAAGCTGTAATTTGCCTGAGGACGACTGTATGATTTTTAATTTACCAAATATTACACAAAATGGTCCTGGTTTATTACCAAGCTGTCTATACATATGTCATGGAGGTAAGACACCGATGGTTTTCATCAAATGTGCAGTTGGTGCAATGGCGGTGTGGATGATTTCCATTATGAGCGAAATAACCTCCATGGGCCGGGTTTTTCAAAGCTCTGTTAGCCTTACAGCCTGTTAGATGACGTTCTGTCACAAAGAAATTGATGTTACGTCATGATAAAAATTCTTTGTTGTACAACATCCACTAACAGTCCGTTAAGTTAACAGACCTTTGAACAACTAGCCCCAGTTCTGTGATGCACAAGCTAGTGGCAGTGCGTCCTGAGAATTGTCATTACTCGGCCTAAGAGGAACACTAATTTTTAGTCCACACCAAACATTTTTTGGTTGTGTTCAGTTGATGTGGCTTACATCAACATCACACAAGTGAAATATCCTGAAGTGCGGTGTTAATCCAGGGCCCAGAAATCAAAAGTATGGTGTCCAAAATGGTAATTTTGCTTCACTTTTTAAGTAACTGGGTGTCCAATTTTTTAAGTCCAAATGAGGCAATTGTTCAGTTCAGGGTATCCAAAGGATGAGTGGACACCCCTTTGGCATAGCCCTGAACCAATGTCAAATCTACCAATCAAGTCTTTAGATACATCTTGAAGCTAAGCACACTAATTCAGAGCTCGGTATTGCTGTTAAACAACTGATGCTGTTCTGCTACAATGGCATACACATGATTGGTCAACATGTAACTTAACTTTGTCGGGGTGATTGCCACGCTTTAACAGTGGATTTCAATATGCGGTAATAAATTGTTGAAGTACACTGATGTCCTTTAAGTGAAGTCTCTTTAAGTATGGCCAATCAATTGATTAGAAATCAGTCAATCCTGGGATATTGTGTTTTTATTTTTATTAATGTTGATGATGCACAAACTGATTAAACATTGAATGTTTTTCGAATTGTAATGAAAAATGGGACGAGTAGACCTGTTAGTAATACGGATTCAAACAAGAGCCAGTTCTCTTTTGTTTCAAACATATGGACCACTTCACAGTTCCAATTTCTATACTTGCCCTCTGGCTAACAGTAGTATGTTTTAAGTGTAGACATACTGCTTTACTTAGCACTGTAGGAACATTTAGTTTATATCAGAGCAAAACATTTCACCTTTCACATTTGTGTTAGTGTGGCAATTACTGTTGGATACACCACCGACATATAAGTTGGGCACGGTGTCATACACCAATCAATCAATCAATTTCTATACTTGTTAGACATGAAAAACCAACAGACCCTGATGACCCCTTGGCTGACCAGAACATAAAGGACAGGTATTATGGGATGGATGATCCAGTGGCAGATAAACTCTTAAAGAGGTATACCAACATGCCCAAGCTAGAACCCCCAGAGGATAAGACCATAACTACACTTTATGTCGGCAATCTAGGAGAAAAAGTCACAGAAAAAGATTTAAGGTGAGTGAATTTGATTCATGCATTTCATGTGGGCTGTCTGATTACGAAGAGTAATTTGTTTGGAGCATGGCAAAAACTTCTTTCAAAATGAAAGTAACACACTTAACGTAAACAAAAGCAGAAATCCATCAAGAAAAGAACATTTTTTTCTTCAAATGTATTATAATTATCTTTAATGGAGGACTATTTCATAAAAGTTTTTAAATCTCGGAAACATTCAAAACTTAGATGGTAACCATTGCCGATGAATTGCATGAAGTTGAAGATTTGTTAATTGTAATGACCATTTGAAACTACTCCTGGACCAATGGCACATGTGATATTAATTACATCAGAGTGTTTCCTTCCTGTATTTGTCTCTCAGAGAGTTTTCTTCTCGCCACAGTTAATAGGATCCTCCTGTTACATTGTCCTCTCTCACATCTGGAGGCTAGACAAGTATGATTTAATGCCATATCTTTTCACAATTTGGCCTATTGCATCATGCAGGCTTAGTGGTTAGTGTGTGAGCTTATTAATCCTACTTCGATGTACCATTCATGGGATCGAGTCCATCTGTCGACCATCAGGTATATGAGGGAGTCACACGATGTGGCTCTGGCAATCACAGGGGTGCTTTTTACTAGGTTTCCTCTCGGTTTACCACTGTAACTAGGCAAAGAATAATTTAAAGTGAAAAATCTGTCCTATAAGTGAAATACCCTTGAGTATGATGTTAAACCCCAATCAAACAAACAAACAAAGAATATTGCATCATGCAATGCATCCTCTGCTTTTTTGTTTAATATGTGTGGTGTCTTGTATCTTTATATTTATTGCTGAGGTGGTTTCTTCAAATCATTGCGCTAACATCCTGTCATATTAGTGAAATCTCTCCGAGTATAGCACTGAGCCCCAATCAATCAAACCCATGTAATGTGTGATATTTGCTGTTTCAGGGACCACTTTTACCAGTTTGGTGAAATCCGCTCCGTGAATGTTGTGAGTAAACAGCAGTGTGCCTTTGTCCAGTTCACCAACAGACTGTCGGCAGAGACCTCAGCTGAGAAATGTTTTAACAAACTCATCATTAATGGGCGTCGTTTGAACATTAAGTGGGGCCGATCTCAAGCTCAACAGGCTGGAATAAGGATGGATGGAGATGAACCTGTGTATGAACCGGTCCCTGGTCTGCCTGGAGGTAAATAGGAACAACTGAGTATATTTTGTTAATAGTGGGCTGTTATGATAGAAGTGTAACAGTATATCAAACTATTTATTGTATTCCTTGCTGAAGTATAAATGGTTAATTGTGGATAGTTTTGGGTATTTTCAATAGTTAAACGAACTCTACTTAATTTCAATACTTCAATTTTTGGCATAATTTTTCATCAATATATTCAAATGAAGCATTTAATGATAATACTTTGATGCTTACATCACATCACAATTAACAAAGGGCAGTTTGTTTTGTAAGTATCACAGCTGTCTTTACTTATCACTGGAGGAAGATTAACTTTCCAACTTTCAAAACACTTCACATTTATGGTTGTGCTGGTGTCAATTGTTGTTAGAACTCACCACCATTATGTGAATTGAGCACCCACCTATGTCCCAGGTATTGCAAAGGTGTGGAGGAATTCATTTCCCTAGTTATGCAAAATTACTATTAGTACTTCAGGACCTTTTAGTTGTTTTGCTATTTGCTGTTCAATACCAGTGAGCACAGCATTACTATACTGCTCAATCCACTTGTTTACCAGTCTCTATTTCAGCCTTAAATACTAATTAAACCAAATTTCAAGTATTACTATTCTATATATTTGCTTTAGGATATCATGATTAAACAGTTCTGATCATATTGATGGCAAACTTAAGTTCTCAAATTGTGATCCGTTCAGAAATTGCTCTTCTAGACCCATAGGTGCGGCAAAAAACATCCATTCGATGAAATTGAATTGCATCTTAAAGTTTCCCAAAATTGAAAATTGTGTCTGAGAGCAGTTTGAAGGGAGTTTCCTTTTGTCCTGGTGCTTGCAGAAGAGGGCAAAAATAAAGTCACATTTGTCACATTGAGTCTTGTGATTTTCCCATCTTGTGATGGTTTATTGCCAGTAATGTTCAGGGTGGGTTTCTTGGACCGTTTTGGCGGGCACAACAGTGCCCATTTGCCATGTTAATTTTGTCAGTTTATTTTTATAATAATTAAGAGTATTATACTGATTATTTTGTTTTAGCCCTGCCACCTCCTCCACAAGATATTGCTAATAACTTCTTCAATCTTCATCAACCTCCACCTATGATGCCCCCTCCACCACCAAGAGGCATGCCACGGGGCCCACCACGAGGCCCAATGCCACCACATATGCATCACATGGGCGGGCCGATGGGGCCTATGATGAGAGGACCCCCACCTCCAGGTATGCCAAAATGTTATATTAAAAAACATGGAAACACAAATTACAATTAAATAATAGAACATAAAATGAAGAAAAATATATGTTGGGTACACGGTTGTGACATAAGTAAAACACAGTTGGGCACGGCATTAAACACCAACCAAGCAAACAATCAATCAATTTGTCAACCAACAAAACTAATCCAACATTTTTCTTTAACACAATTTCTGACTATGAAAGTAGTACATTATTTATAAAACTTCTGTGTTTGGCAAATGAAATGTTTTAGTTCAGATTTTGTCCTGCAATAAGATAAAAAAAAATTTTGTGTCTTAACTGTATATTGGGGGCAAATACTCTCCTAGTTTGAACAGATGCTAGGTAAGAAAATGATGCAAACTGACCCAGCTCCTACAGTAAGGCACCAAACTGCCAGCAGGTTACTTGGCTGGAGTCAAGGTCATTTACTAGACCTCTATTAGTGACACAGTTCGCAAAGCTGAACGGAATTAAATAATTTTTGTATCATTTAGAAAGTAAATATAAACAGTTTTCTTGCTATTTTGGGATAAGATTTTTTTAATGCCTTTAATACTCTGATTTGTTTTATCTTCATTTGTAATGAGATGTAGGCAGTTTTATGATATCATTTCAAACCCAACTTTATGATAATCTGAGAACAGATGTTTTGGTTTGTTTGTTTGATTGGTGTTTAACGTCATACTCAAGGGTATTTCACTTATATGACGATGTGCCAGCCCAATGGGTGAAGGAAACCACCCTTGACACCACTGG
>JAQQZZ010033871.1:0-10637 GCA_030265115.1 Mopalia vespertina | reverse complement strand
ACCACAGAACATTGATACAAGTTACATGTACACTATGCTGCTGACCACAGAACATTGATACAAGTTACATGTACACTGTGCTGCTGACCACATGACAATGATACAAGTTACACTGTGTTGCTGACTACAGACCAATGATACAAGTTACATGTACACTGTGCTGCTGACCACAGAACAATGATACAAGTTACATGTACACTGTGCTGCTGACCACAGAGCATTGATACAAGTTACATGTACACTATGCTGCTGACCACAGAACATTGATACAAGTTACATGTACACTATGCTGCTGACCACAGAACATTGATACAAGTTACATGTACACTATGCCGCTGACCACAGAACATTGATACAAGTTACACTGTTGCTACTTACAAGTATTACTAAGATAATCTTGTATCAAAATATTTATTTTTTTTAATTAAAAATTAATATCAGTAAAACAGTGACTTTGTTAATGATTAAATCCAAATGAAAAAGAAGAATAAAAAATAAGCACATTAAATCTTATACATAATGTTAAAGCTAACAGATAGCATGTTTTCTGAATATTTATGACATCCATGTACATGTTACATAGCAGACATATTAGACAAGAAAAATAACTAATTAAATATATGTAGGTGTGAAGAAGAGTAAACCAGACCTGGGTTATTTAATAGTGCTTTGGGCAGTGATCACACTAAGCAATCAATACTCTAGCCAGGACAGGTGTCCTATCTATTTAATCAATCACTAACTGAGCCTAGTCGTCTGTATAACTGATCTGATTGGATGATCCTGGTTTAAAATGACTATAAACATGTCTGAACAACACACTTACCATTCAATAACTAACCAATAGTATACTACACAGCACCTCAATTCATCTATTAATAATCCATAGAATAAGAAAGATTTAAGCTTTCCCATGTACACATTATGAACAGAGCCACAGGCTCCTACAGTTTTAAATGGCCTGCATATAGCAGCATTTGTGCATCTCCTAACATTCAATTAATACCACTTTTGGGACACATAATAATTGCTTTGTGGACATTCCATTTTTACAATAGTATTACAGTGAATAACATCTCATAGAAACAATTTATTTGTTTTTGTTATGCTATTAACTTAAAAAAGCTTTGTTGATATGAACATTATTCAATTCTGTAAGCTTACATAAGATTAGATAGCCAGGTAGTTTACAAAAAATAAATGTATCATGTATCTGATAATGGTTACTTCCAATTATAAACATGTATTAAAAGGGTGGATGGGGCTTCATATGAAGCTGTGAATCCACTTTCTATTAAGGCAGACAGTCTGGCTAACATTGACTGGGGTAGTATGTAATTTTCCAATAGAGCAAACCACAGTTCACCTCGATGTTTGTTATAAAGAGTGTGGTTATTGATTGTTGGAGTACATCAACATTTGATTAAATATAATTAAGAGAAATACTGTTTAGAATCATATTTCACTGTGTACTTGTAATCCAAGTGTATCAGGCTTTTCTCTAAAATGTCCAACAAACACATCCTTCAGAGTGCTAAAGAATAAAGAAGCCCAATCTTACATCCTGGTTATCATTCAGTTTGTAGCTTCCTTTATTTATAATACCAATGATTTTCAAAAAACTTTCAGGGTTTTCCTAGTAATTTAAAGATATATATGTAAGTATTTTATTTTTCTCAAACTCTGAGTATGATTTCTTTTAAATATCGGAAGTGATGTCAGCTGTCCACAAACACAGCAACCGAACATTATGGTAAATGTAGGTTTACACATATAGCAAATAACTGGTCTTCCCCTTTAAGACACAACTTGATATTCCTAAATAGACTTTGAACCAAATATTTATCATTTCTCATATACATGTATCCTGATTAAAATTCCTTTGTTTTAACTCGTTTGTCTGTTTGTTGTTTGGCAACCATACCCATAGACAAAAGCTGGGGTAAATGTATGAACATATTTATTGGGATTTATACCTGTTTAAAAAGTTATGCCATGAGTTGTAAGTGTTCATTCATTATTTCAAACAAAACAGTGAGTCCGTGGACCCCCCAGTGTCCCCCCACCCAAACTGATCGATCCACTTCTTATCAACTAACATGAAATGGTTTCTTCTAGCTTTTGGAAGCCACTAAATTCGTATTGTGTCAAATTTGTCAGAGTTGATATGGACAGACTAAGACATGACATAATGGCCATTCTAAATGTTCTAGTGCAATTAACATTACTTAAGACATTCATGTGAGAGCTGAGAAATCAGATAGTGTTTGTAATTTATTTATAGCCATTTATGTACAGACAAGGTAGTGTGTCCAGCATCCTGAACAAAGTCTATTGAATACTGTCTCCGTAATAATGACATGGCCAAGTCGTTAATTGATTAATCTGGTTCCACAGGATAACCACATACACAGCTCAGCTTATGTGTTAGTTTATTAATTAATAATGATGTAGTATTGAGGAAACAACTTATTACATAAAATCTTGCCTCGGCTATTCATTTGCACATAATTTTGTATGAGATATCCAGAACTGGTCTGAGGAACAGTGCTTTATATAGTGTGTACCTGTACATGTATAGTCTCACAATACTAAGACATATAATATGGATGTATGTCCCTTTAAATAAAAGTTTATATATATATAATTATATATTACATATAAGTTAGCATGTTGTTACCATGTCACGTAAACCACGGTACCGAAGTATAGTTTCCTGCCAACAGTGCTTTCAAAGATAAAAAGAATGTCATTTTGAGATTTTAAATTTCAACAGAGCTTCTCTTTGAAATTCATAATCAAAAGAGGTGCATGTACATGTATACCCAAAGAGGGGTTTCGATAACTGCCGAAATCCCCAGGCCTGTAACAGTTACTGCATGTTATAATTTAAAATAGTTTTGCACATAAATTGATAATATAAGATTACTGAACTTACCTTAGCAGGAGCCGTACCAGGCATAGAATCATAAGTCTTTGCCCAATCGTCAGTGGAGTCTTCCCAAGGTAACTTGTTCTTTCCTCGCCCAGCACTCACGATCCTGCGTGGGGCTGGAACAGGCCGAGAAGAACCAT
This sequence comes from Mopalia vespertina, assembly GCA_030265115.1. Classification (NCBI taxonomy): domain Eukaryota; kingdom Metazoa; phylum Mollusca; class Polyplacophora; order Chitonida; family Mopaliidae; genus Mopalia; species Mopalia vespertina. The sequence goes on along the minus strand of JAQQZZ010033871.1, from coordinate 7,562 downwards.
CTCTGGACACAGCAGAGGAAGTCCTGGAGGACACAGATTCCAGTTCTACCATCTCGCTCCGTGATGCTCTTGCAGAACCTGAGCCACCCCCAGACGCTGCCATGATCCAGTCAATATCAGCACCTTGTAACATTCCTGCCCGATTCGCACCGGTTAGAGGTGTAGCCAATTCTACCAGTCCATCTACACCAATTTTTGGGAGCTGTCTTCTGGTGAGCCGTGCCTGCACTGCCCCCATTACTCCCTCAGCCCCAGGGTTATTTAACTCTATCTGATCAACAGCAGTAGCCAATGGACCTAGTTTACCATTCCCCATTGCTTGTGCAAGGACAGCATAGCACTCTAAGGCAGTTTGTCGCACTTGACGTTTCGAATCAAGTAGCGACGGACCAATGATTTTGCATAACTCTGGCAAATCAAAGTCATTACTGGGGAACTTTAAAAGAGAACCAATCACAATATTAAGAGCCTCCTGTCTCACCTTTGAATTCCGATGCTGTAAATTTCCACATATCACAGAGAGTACAGGCTTTGGAGAGTAGCTTTGCATCAATTGCATGGATACCTTCATGATAGATTGCCTCACCACTATTTTATTATCACTCATTCTCTTAGTGAGAGCTGAAACCATAGGTCTTAAATAGTTCTTTACACCCTGTCCGAGTTTATAGGCTAAAATGTCTAATATATCCAATGTAACAATGGTGATTTTAAAATTATCATCGTCCAATAAACTACTAATAAAATTAATGAAAGATAAGATATGAGGTTTTAACAGATCTAAACGATATAAATCATTCAAAATATTTTTCAGTTCTTCAACTGCTAGAGCTCTTGTTTTGAAGTTATTTTGATCATATATTTGCTGCATAACCTGACTAGGAATGATGCCAAACTCAAAATGTTCTTCTGTGTTGTTTCTGTAGCTCTGCTGACTTTGTAATGTGAAAGGTGCGTTAGACCTGGACGATAAAGTCGGAGACTCAGTAATTTTGGTACTGTTTGCAAATTTAAAACTATTTTCATCTGCTCTAGTTGATAGGTCAAGATAACAGTGGCGTTGTTGTGGGGGAAATCTTTGAATGTATGAATTAAACTCCCTTTCACCAACCAAGTTTCTAATTTTCTCCATTGTAAATAGGGCAGTTTCCTTAAGACTATCTTCTCCATTATCCTGCAGTTTTTTTGCCAAGGAGAGACACACTTCACAAAAATCTTCATTGGCAAATTCTGGAGTAAATAACAATGGCAAAGCCACCACAGCCTCCTTTCTGACACGGTGGTCACTACAGTCCAAACCATATTTTATGACAGCTCGTAATAATGATTGAATATTCCGTGTATTTTTCATGTAAACATGTAATGTTTGTATGACTGCTCTTCTAATGGTGATTTTACTATCTCCAAGATTCGGTACCAATTCAGACAAAACAAGTGACATACAAGAATCAACATCCTCTATATGTGGAATTGTTTCATTTATAAGTTGAACACATTTTAATCTGACATCCCAATTAGAGTCTGACAAAGCATGTCTCAGACCCTGATAAATAGATAGCAAATCAGAATATGGCAACCTGCCACCATTACGACGTGCACTGACGATCAAATGCTCTAATATCTCTGCTCGCTTCTTAAAGCTCTGATCACTAAGTTGGTCGAGCACGACATCTTCTTCCATATTCCAACCAGCTGATGGTGGTGTGTGTTTTACGTACGGAACATCGCTTATGTCATATTTGTAACCAAGTGGAAATTTTGACAGTTGAACTTTACCAGCCATTCACGTTTGTAGGAGAACACACGGCGATCAAATGTTCCTTGCCATCCACTATTGGCGGACATCGATATGATTTCTAGTCATAAGACACATTAGATAGATTCGTTTTCTTTAGGAGTTGATGGTAATAAATAGAAATGGTAGATTAATTTGATGTGTACTAACATTTTTCTTTTCAGTGACAATCTGACTGTGGATATGGCGACTTCTCCACAACAACAGTACACATCACGTGACTTACCAACGACCAGCAGAACCCGGATAATGGTTGGATACAAAATGCGGATTTAAACTAAAGTCGAGTCATACGTTTTGCAACATGTCACAAATAAAGTGTATACCTGTTACATTCTATTTTCTAAATATTTTGTGATAATCAACCATTAATTAGCGTATTTAGAAATATTTACAAGTCAAAACACGTACGGCTCTGCATGGGAATGCTCACAGCAGGAGTCGTTTTGACAGATTCGACCTGAGCAGTCTTCCATATAAAGCGTAAGACTGCATTGACAATACCTGGATCTATCCTTATCACAATGTGTCGGGATAATTCCTCCGTCTTTAATATCCCTACGTCCCGCCTATCTCAACCCGTGGTGAAAGTTGGAAATTGATCCACCGCTATCGCCAGCCTCTCAAAACAAATATCTGATTTTTTTTTTAGATAGGCCTACACTGAAAACAATGACTAGTATTTAACCTACCTGCAATATTTCTTTTCTGACTGTTTTCAATCTTATTATTGCTAAGAGAGATAACTTAAACGTTTCAACTTAGGCGAGAAACTCAAATAAAACTTTATTTAAACGTCAGGAAAAAAAGACCGAGTTATTGTGACTTTTCTATCCAAAAAAAAATCAAAAAAATCAGAGAAAAATCAGATATATATGTTCTGAGAAGCCGGCGATAGTGGCGGATCAATTTCCAACCTTCACCATGGATTGAGACAGGCGGGACTTAGGGCTAAAACAGAGGAATTGTATATATATATATAACCCAAAGGTCCCGCGGATTCGAATCCCGGCGGAGGCAAGCAAATTTTTCTCTCTTCATTTATTCAAAATATATATACAGCCTGAGCTACATGTATATAGACTCGTCAATGCATTCTTACGCTCCATATATATAGAGCTGGGTATGTTTTCAGGGAATTAAAACTTTTATAACTTATCAGGCGATTACACCTTTGTCTGTATTCAAAACCACGGCAATCACGTACAACCTGTGACGTCACGTAGAGGGCGATACTCTCCCTGCAACTTATAATTAGTACGTATAGTACTCAATAACGCACATCCCTTACTTATCATGTACCAATTGTGCTCATCATCCGCTCCTTAGTACTTAATAACTCATCACCCTTATACTTATCATGTAGGCCTACTAAGGAGCCAAACTCAGTCATTGACTTGTGCATGATAACTGCCAGAGTAGTATAGTCGGAGCAACTCCGGTCGTATTTATTAGTACATAATAAGGAAGGGTTCAACGTTATCATGTAGTACTTTTTTTGTGCGTTATATGTATAGGGGGATCGGTTTGATCCCCCTATACAAGTTAACGTAGGGTTTATACGTTAACATGTATAAGGGGATCGTTTGACCCCCCTATACATATAACGTAGGTTTTGTACGTTAACCTGTATTGGGACTCGATGTCCCTGTGAACGTGTAATAGGGTTGTGTGTTTGAGGTTGAGCGTGCGTGGTGTGTTTTTATTTATTTTTGTCTGTGTGTTGTTGTTGTTGTATATAAAAAATATAAAAAATATGAGCTGTGCAAAAAACAAAAGACCATTTTTCTTAAGAATTGGTTGGACCTGAGAAGGGCCGTTGGAAATGATGGGGGTTCTGAAAAGAACAGTTGGACGGTCCACCTGTCTTAGAAATAGACCCGAAAGGCTCGAGCGACTGCTTGCCTACATACCGGGCCTCGCTGGTTGTTCAGTTTCCTGGTGCAAGTTCCACAGCACACGACATGATGACATGGGTCAAAGGCAATGTCCGCCAAGGCCGTTAAACAGACACGGCATTTCGGGGTTGGTCCCAGAGGTCGGTGCATGGCCTACCTCCATGGTGGTGATATTGATGTGCTGTGGGTGGGTTGCTCGGGGTCTTGGGGGTGTGGACAAGCGTGGACTCTGGTCTGCCTCAGGGTGTTGTGCTGGTTGAGTGGAAAAATGAGTGGGTGGTTGTCTCATAAATCTGATCCATGGTGGTATAGTGTCTTCATCCACTGCTAAGTCGAGTATAGGCGGTGCATCAGGGTGCAGCGGTGTGGGGATGTGTCGACCGGGTTGGCCTGGTTGAGAAGCCGTGATGAGCCACCTGTAATCCACCACGTCGGGTTCGTAGTCTTCTTCTTCGTAGCTGGTAGGTTGGGTGTGGTTTTGGGTATGGCGCCTCACGTGTAGTGCTCGGAGTCGTCTTACCCGTGCACTGAGCCACCCACCGCCAAGATCCCCGTAGTTGTTATAGAGCTGTACCAGCCGTCTTCTGCATCTTGGGTAGGTGCAACTGGTTCCATCACAATCACGGGGATGTGGCGGGTTAGGTTGCTTCGTCTCATTCATCATCATTATCTGGGTAGCAGGCTGCTAGTAGGTAGGTAGCTGGTTGGGTTGGTGAGACTGATCGAGTGTGGTTTTGCTCATCGCTTTATATACCGTGCACGCGGACGGCAGCGAGAGCACCTCGTAGCTCATGCCGGGAGATCGAAAAAACGTCTGAAGTGTGCTTCCTTGTGGTCGATTCCGGGGTGTTTGCCGATCCTGAGTGGCGTAAACTCAGGAGGTGTGAGTGTTGTTTAGGAAAAGCGAAGTCGCTCTTTCACGTGGTGTGATTTTTAAAACGGTCGCGCTGCAACTTTTGAAGACCGACGAAGGTGGACTGGCCACAGTGGTGTGAGTTGAGGTGACCGGTTGCTTTCATCGTTATGCTACATAAAACGGTGTTGTGACGCTTGAGAGTTGGGTAAGTCTTCATCGTTAGTGATACGGGCATCTTTTGGTCATAGTGGTTTTACGTGGAGTCCCTAGCACAGGCCGTGTGAGCAATGGAGAACGCGACGGCTCGAACACAGAGTATGGCAATCCACAGATAACATGGCGCAGTCATGGCTACAACAGTCTGCCAACAGCCGGGTTTGAGTGACGGTCTGTTGTACCTATGACGTCACTCAAGGCAACGCAGGGCTGGCTCGCTGTAAACAAGTGACGTCACGCCAGCTCTCGTCTGCTTCAGTACGAGCCCTATACAGTGTTAAAGATAGTCCCTTGATGTCCATAGTTTTAAATAGATTAGAACTAAAGCGTAGTCTGTTCTTCTTCTTTTTTTAATGTTGTGTTGTTTGAGGGACTCAAGAGCGAACCTAGAATACCATAGCCTGATCAAAGGAGATCACTGCGTCTCCATGACGACCTAGCGATCGTCCACTTTAGTCAGTGGTGTACTTAGTGACCTGAGTGTGTGTTGCTGGCACATCAAACCGGTGGACACCGGTTTTAACGGGTGAGCGTTGGTTTAGATCGATGGACCGTGGTCGAGCCATGGGTATAAAAGGGAGGGGTCTTGGTGGGTTAAACTTCATTCCAGACTTGACAATATCTCTGTTGAGCTGTCTAGCTGCGACTTATACCTACCTACCTACCCACGATGTTCTTTTGCGATACCTGCGGTGTACCATTTACGCAGAAGCGTAATTTACTCTGCCATAGGCGAGAGCAGCACCCCTACCGACCTGGAGAGGAAGAAAAACGACGAAATGGACGAGCTGGTGGTGGACGATCCGATGAAGGCAGACAAGATGGACGAGATGGACGAGCTGGTGGTGGACGAGCTGGGGAAGCCCGAAGAGGAGCGAGCAATCCACGACGCTTTGTGTGTGGTGCCTGTTGTGTGTAACACCCGATCGTCGGATTTGAAACGCCATCGACGCACGAGTCACCGCGAAGCCCAGGGAGACCCCCAGATGGTGATGGGGGTGGCTATCGAGCCGTTGGAGCCCCGGAGTAAGCGGCGACGTATGGGGCCACCACAAGAGGGCGGTAACGTGGTGCTAGCGGAGCCAACACACCCACCCCAAGACCTGCTTCCGCCGTCTAAACCCTCTACGAGCAAGCAACCCAATGACGAGGTGATGAAGGTACCACACCCACTGTTCAACGACCCGGACCCACCCTTACAGCGCCAGGTCTCACCCCCAGAGCCGGAGGCGGAACCCCTGCCAGCAGCCCTCGTGGCGGATGGAGGAGAGCCACCCCTCGACGCTCTACCCGAGGCCCCGGACATCGCTGCCCTATACCGTCAGCACTGGCCCACCATACGGCAACATGTTCACCGTGGTGGCTCTGTCCAGGACCGCTACAACTTCCGTCTTAACGGCGAGCGCGTCCTGGATCGTTTTGTACACATCATCTACGACGACCAGACGACGGCATTTAAATTAAACTTCGCCTACGGCCTGATCCTGCGACATCGGTAAACCCACCAAGAGCGGTATTACTACCCTAGCCTCAACAACGCACGGGTGTTACCCACGCCACATTTACTACAGAACAGGGCGAGCTTAACAGTGCTTCTAGAAGAGAATACGTCCTACAAGACGCACGATGCGATGATCTGGGGTCGTCTACAACGCCCTGACACGAAGTGGTTTGTAGAGCAGGCCACCAACGTACTGTTCTACGTCAACAAACTACCCGAGCTTATGATAGGAGCGCCTGCCACCACGAAGTTTCTTAACTACCTGTTGAAGAATAGAGGTCTGTACGCTCTTGTCAGCGGCACACACGGTCCTTGCACGGACAACCTCTGCTGCTTTCGATGTCTGGCGATCCACCTCGATGGAGTCCCACAGAAAGACACCCAGGCTCAACGCTTCTTCTAGAGGTAGTTGAAGGCTGTGGAGATGGAGGCCAAACACTTTCATGGGGTCGCCCTCAGTCGCCTAGACCGTGCGGAGACGTTATTCGACCTCAACATCGCCGTCTACGACCTGACGCTTGAGGCAGAGACTCGACACGCGGGCTGCGTATGTTGATCGCTGTGTCAGCACACGTCCACGATGACGCTCAACCTGTATCAACGCCACTTCAGGTATGTGAAGGACAGGGGTCTCTACGCGCACCAGTATCAGTGCCAGCAGTGTGGTCGGAACTTTCAGCGCTCCACGGATCTCCACCGACACGAGAAAACATGCGACGTCTCGATCAAGAAGCGGTACCCTGGGGGTGTGTTTCACAACACTCCTACGATATTTGACAATCTGCGTGAGGAAGGCATCGCTCTACCCCACGACGCTTTGTATTTCCCGTACCGGGCCTGTATTGACTTCGAAGCCTACCTAGAACCCTTAGAGACGGACGATAGCACCACCAGTAAAACCGTATGAATCGATCGACATATACCGGTGAGCGTCAGTGTCAACGCCAACGTCCCTGGCTAACAACACCCACGATGTTTTGTCTCCGACGGTGACCCCTACTCGTTGATGGCGACCTTCATCGAGTACCTCAACGAGATCAGTGCTCCGAGTTACCAACGCATGCTGTTGAAGTTTGAGACCGTGTTAGCGGTGTTAGACGCCCGGATTCCAGCCCTGACCCCGGGTCAACCTAAACCTAAACCACCTCCGTATGCTGCTGTGTTGAAGACCAAACTCCTGAAGTACCTGACCCAACTCCCCGTGCTAGGGTTCAACACAGGGCGGTATGACTTCAACATGGTGAAGCGTTACATGTACCCCTACCTGGCTCACCGACAGACGTTAAAGTATGTGAT
>JAQQZZ010033860.1:0-10638 GCA_030265115.1 Mopalia vespertina | reverse complement strand
ACACAAGACGGCACAAAGTTATATGGAATAAGGTTACTGTTTGTATAACACAAGACGGCACAAAGTTATATGGAATAGGCTTACTGTTTGTATAACACAAGACGGCACAAAGTTATATGGAATAGGCTTACTGTTTGTATAACACAAGACGGCACACAGTTATATGGAATAGGCTTACTGTTTGTATAACACAAGACGACACAAAGTTATATGGAATAGGCTTACTGTTTGTATAACACAAGACGGCACAAAGTTATATGGAATAAGGTTACTGTTTGTATAACACAAGACGGCACAAAGTTATATGGAATAAGGCTACAGTTTGTATAACGCAAGATGGCACAAAGTTATTTGGAATAAGCTTACTGTTTGTATAACACAAGACGGCACAAAGTTATATGGAATAAGGTTACCGTTTGTATAACGCAAGATGGTACAAAGTTATTTGGAATAAGCTTACTGTTTGTATAACACAAGACGGCACAAAGTTATTTGGAATAAGCTTACTGTTTGTATAACACAAGACGGCATAAAGTTATATGGAATAGGCTTACTGTTTGTATAACACAAGACGGCACAAAGTTATATGGAATAAGCTTACTGTAGTATAACACAAGACGGCACAAAGTTATATGGAATAGGTTTACTGTTTGTATAACACAAGACGGCACAAAGTTATATGGAATAAACTTGTTTGTTCACCACAAGAATAGACTTACTTTTTGCTTTGTTATCCGTTATATGATCTGGAATACGTCATGTGACTATCTCTCTATCAGATTACATTAACTCATAAGGGAACAAACGTCCGTGAATAGCGCTGGTGTGTCCAGTGATCACAGTCTCACTAATACCCTTACTAACATATTCACAATCTATTGACTTTCGCTGGAGGCACATTGTGATGACCTAGCCGTATACTATTAAATAAAACACCTCCTGTTATTTAATGATTTCCTAAGCGTGATATAGCGGAAATTTTGTTACAGGTTGAGGTGGAAGGGTATATATTTAAGTAAAGGTCTTTTGCCCGAGGAGTAAAATGTATAAACTGAGACGAAGGATGTCCATCCACACGAGCCAAGATCATTTGTACTTTGGTTCAAATCCAGAGTGAGTGTTTCTAAGATTTTGCAGGCTTTTGTTTACGCCGCCCAAAATTTGCCCCTCGCTTTACTTTTCACTTGAACATAGACTGGCCATAACATACCCAGTAACTAATCTCTCTAATGGAGCTAATTTTCACAGTTGGGAATCAACCCGACAAGAACAGCGCTTTTATATATATTGATCTAACTTCAATTAAGCAGTAATAACTGGTGCTATGGTCTATCGCTTTTCGTTGAACGTTGATTGTTATGTACTAATCAAGCGTTTCGATTGTTGAAAGGGACCATATGTGATAAATCATGCCAAAAGGAATTGGACACTGTTTTGTAGGTTGTTCCGTCTGGAACACTTATCAATGGGATCTCACCAATAGAGCTACAATAATATGTAGTTTCCTTATATATAATTTCGCCTGGTTATACAATTACTACGTTTACAATTGTTGTCGGGGAAAACCCCAACTCTGGCTCTGAACACAATATACTGACACCAGGTCCGTCAATCCACCTATTTATAACATACTGACAACCGGCCCAACACCCATTCTAGTAGCAATTTTATGACATCCGGCCCGTCATTCCACCTATTTATAACATACTGACACCCGGCCCAACACCCCATCTAGTCGCAATATACTAACATCCGGCCCAGCACCTAATCTAGTTACAATAAACTGACACCCGATCCGACGCCCCACTTAGTCACAATATACTGACGCCCGAACTGGCAACTAAGCAAGTCACAAGCTACTGGTACCCGGCCAGGCACGCTCCCAAGTCACAACAAGCTGACATCCGGCACGACATTCCATATAGTCACAATATACTGACACCCCTCTAGTCACAAAATATCGACACCCGGCCCGACACCCCTTCTTGTCACAATATACTGACACCAGGACTGACACACCGACATCACATTACTAGAATTCTGAGAGCCGAAGCTTCTGTTATTGGTTGTTTGTGTTAATTTATCAGACAATACACTATATTTTGGTTCACCATTTATTCACGGATTTTCTTGGTGATGTAATAATTTTACTTTATAAAACTCATTCGTGGGAATTATGCCACTTAGCGTCTAAACCAGTCAATATATTTCTCTTTATTAATCAGGTAATTGAGACTACACGATGGAGTTAATTCACCGCCCCCATTCAGTCGGCCCACACATTTAGTAATTAATCCATGAAGCCATTCCTCCGTGTAAGCACTTAGTGACTGGCTCAGGTTTTGTTGGTTTGCCGCCAAAAGGATCATATCAACCAGGCTGTGATCCCTTATTTAACAGCAGGATAACATTTGATCTGCTCCTGATGAGTTGAATTCAAAGATCCGGGTCAATGTCCTGCAATCAGACTCATATCGATTGTTAGAAGAACCTAGGTTTTACCATCATGGTTAACGACTTTCTGACAAAATATCCTCTTTTCCTTTGCGATCGAACATTTCTGTTCGTTTGGTGGGAAAGCCGTTTCATATTTTATCAAATATTTAAAACATTAAGAAAGCGTTTTAATTCTGTTGGACAACCGTATGTGTAATGGTGCGGAGAAAAAAAAACAGAATAGAAGCGACCGAAGAGGGAAGCTTAGTATTCTCTATCGATGTATGTTCGCTAGAAAAATTCGATGAAAATTTTCTTGATTAATATATGATTCGCCAACGTTAAGTTAATCGATATACCAACATCGTTTGGTACTGTTTGCTTATTAGTTTGGTGTTTTAATCGTAACTGTGTCATAATTATTATCAGTTTTTATATTTATAAGTGTGGTTTTAATGTGATTTATAGACTTTCGAAAGGAAAATCTACTCCATATCTGTCTCACCATTTAAAAGTAAATCTTACATGACCTTGTTCTGGCTGATGTCTAATACGCCATATGCACAAAGAATCTCTTTTATGAGATTATAAAGATCACTCTGAGTTAATATCAATAAACTGAAGAAACGGGAGCTTTAATGAGTATTGCACGAGCCGTGCTTTGTTATTAATTCAATACCGGCTTCATTGTCTGGCTTTGTCCTCAATATACCTAGGTGCAACGTGACACAATATCGACTCTCGTCTCGATGGATCCATCCCCCCTCCCCCACCCCCATCCCGAGGAATTATCACAAGTTCTATCCGTCGCATACGACAAACCCGTCCAAGGACAGAGATTAAGCCGAATTTACCTATATGAGTTCTTTTGCGTTGCGGAAAGAATCGGAGCCCTCGTCAAACGCTAAAGACCGCCATTATCAACAGTTTTTGTCGTTGAGTACATTAAAATGAAACTCTAACCAGAAAATCTCAAAAGATTGGAATATTTTGCAGAAGAGTTTTAAGAAGGACCTTTAGTTTTTGCATATGGCTTTGCGCACTTTCTGGTGTGTTATTGTTATTTTAATAAATGGTCAATTTGCATCCCACGGCTAGAGGCTTACAGACGGGTTAAGTCATCGCGGGTTTACATTGGTGTTACCAACGCCACTCTATTGGAGTCTTTGTGGAAGTCTGACTATATTTGGGCGCTTTTCAGACATTGAATACTTACTCCAGAAATCAATACGATCAAACACCATAATTTGCTGTTGTACAGAATTGCAATATGTAATAATTTATTTATCCATTTAATACATTGCTAGTGAGGCTTTTTTAATTTCACCTTCAGTTTATAATACGCTCTTTATTTGTTGATGAATGGATTGTCTCATGGAATAATCTTGAGTATAAATATTTCCAACTGAGCTACAACAAATGAACCATCAGTCCATGGAATCTGTGAAAGACGACTTGTTTGTTGATCAGGTTTCTATTGACATTCAGATACGTTCAGGTTTCTTTCTTAAGTAGAGATCATTCAGAAGTCTTACATGTTTACAAGCAGTGTAACAGATAATGACATGTGTTTGATGCCGAGACGTTAGCGTAACATTCAGACACGTGCCTAGAAAATCAGACATATAAATTACGGTGTCATTGATTTTGCACAACCGGTTTCAGAGAGTTATTATACATTCACAACCCCCATGGCTGCATAGAATTCAAGAACGTTTCCGAATGAAATGTCGTCTTGAAGCGTGTAGCACCTGTAACCAATACTGCATATATGTGTAAACCAAAGTGGCAAACACCTCCATCGTTCACAATTATATAAGAGTCGCCTTTCTGTCATACCCTACGCTTTTAACTCTAACATAAATGATCATCTAAGGTACATGTCAAGTTTCATTTCCATCTAAAATATACGACATTGTGTCAGTGAGAATTTCGTACTAGGTCCCTCAGTTCGGAGTGGTGGCTAACATCACAGCCGCTATAGGAATTCCAGGTTTCAACATAGACTTTTCGTCAACAATATTATCATCATCATCGCTTTGGTCTGTCATTTCGTTGGGAGCATCGATTACAACTTGATGTGTGGGCAACACTGACTGTATCAAATTGTATGTCCCCGAGAGTTGGACCTCTTTATATAACCAGATCGCAAGGAAAAGCATGAGGACGTAAAAACCACATTCCACCAAGTATGCTAACCCTGGGAAGAAGTAGGCTGTAGCGCCATAAATACTCGTGAAAATGATTGTTCCCAGAAGTTTCGAAGCAGTTTCTGCACTCGCCAACAGTGCAAACATTTTTCCCAGTTCATCTTCCTCAACAGACTTACTAAGAAGAGAGCGAATCGAGCTGATGGAGAGACCCCCAAAAGCCCCTATAATAACGGACACGTACACCATCCAGGACTGTGAGCTGAATGCTGCCCACATCGTCCGGCAGATCTTACACGTGATGGCTAGAAGAATAATCCCAACGTCGGGCATCTTGATCAACATTGTTAATACGGGTAGAAAGAAGAACAGACAAAACCCCATAATAGCATAGTCCACGGACAGAAGGTATCCATACCAGGATTTTGGCCAGCCCAGAGGTCGACGTTCAACGAACAATACTGTCACATCCATCTCGCCAGATTTACAAGTCTGATTAGCAATCGACAAGATGAATAGAGCGATGATTATCTGTCGAAAGTTATACTTCCGTTTCTTGATCATAACACATACAGAATCTTTCACGTTGGAAGGGTCGAATATGGAAATGTACTGACGAAATGTTTGCGTTTCTTTTGAGGCGGGGATAGTTTCGTCCACGCAGAAAACGGTACAGAGAATGACGGTTCCGTGAAGCAGGACGATAACACACATAACAGTGTTGAAGTCAGAAGTTTGTTGAAGAGAGCCAGACAGGAAAGATCCCGCGAAAAGTCCAAAGAAATTCATCGCTTGTAGCTTGCCAAGCTTCCTGGTTCTCTCGTCTTTTTCTGATATGTCTGAAATGTAACTGTTAACCGCCATTGTTATTATTGAACTCTTGCCCATTATTCCCTGAATAACAGCTCCGGTCAGTACCAGCTCCAGCGCGTGAGGTGTGGACGTGTAACTTACCATATACAACAACACAGCAAGGACACTCCCCAAGCTTGGAACCATCATCGGCAACTTCCGCCCGAAACGATCACTCCAAGCTCCACAAAACAGGCTCAGAACTATAGCCGGAAGGTTCACCAGGATTCTATATGCCATTATATATTTTGCCGCCATCGCTTGAACATTATTTTCGGCAGTTTCATATAAGTTTAAATTTGTGCACAATGTATGATTTCTTGGATATAATCGAGCACAAACCAAATCTGAAATATACGGTCTAATCGTTGCATCCAGCATCGACTCTCCAATTTTATAAAACAAAAATACACATTCTCCAATTAAAAAACTCCAGCCGCAGAATTCGTGAAAACGTAGCTTGCACATTTTGCTTTTAGTTTATATCACACTTAAAGAAGATTGCTTTAAATTTCGAATCAATGCGTTAACGTTAATAAAGCTGCCTGAACTGTTTGTTCACATCCCAGTGCAAGTCAGAACATAAAATGTCAATGTCCCTTCTCAAGTCGATGTTATTGCTAATATATAACGTTGCGAAGTCGTATATCACCAATGAACAGAATAAAAGGGGTCATTAATTTTGAGAAGATTGTCAGGAACGACTTACCATAGCCACAGAGTGTCCTAATACTGCTTCAAAATTGTATCTCATAAATACAGACTCGTAGCAATTGATGCTCTTTGTGGAAATGGTTTCATCTGACATCTAGCTTCAGTTCAGTTTCAGAATTCATCACAGAATATTTTTCCTCAGCCCAAGTATCTGGTCAGCCCTATTAGTGGGAGTTGAACATATTCTATCACTATATTATTCACAATTGTATAAAGTATACATGTCTTCACAACAACCTCGATTCCAGCTTAGTCCACGTTGATTAAAAAAAATACGCTTATGGCAGAAGATTCACAGACATCAGGTTAACAAAGTAATATGAAATTGCCATTGTTCTGAAAAGATCCGTCGAATATTACATCAGTGAAAGTTAGGACACATTGTGGTTGTCCCCAAACCGTTAGCCTGGGCGAGACTCGGATGAATACTCCTCCGCTAGGTGGCTCCTCCAATCATATCAACGATAACCCGAAGCGGTACAACTCTGAAATTGCATGTAGAGTGATCTGTACAAGTTTAAAATTGCTTTTGCCCGTAGGGAACTATTCAACCACGATTAACCGGAGTGATGTGGAGCCCTTTTATCGCCGAATCACTGTCTCTTGCAGGTCCACGAAAGTCAGCCTACTAACATCCAATGATTTCCACATATCGATTATGCTGGTGGAAAGGAGTGTGAGTGGACATTGCTTGTCTCGGCGTAAAGCGAATCTGATCGTTTCAGCCAGCCTTTCCACGTGGCTGAATCCACATGACGCAATCAATGCTCCAGTCAATTCCGGGGTGGTAATTATAACGATCTCCTTTCTTTTTGCACAAACATTAATAACTTATCATCATCACAAATATGGAATTATTTGAGATAAAAGTCTGATGTGAAAACAGTAAACCGTTGTATCAAATTGTAATTTCAGGTGTGGCAGTAACGGGAAATGTTATAGCTCAACAATTGGAATGATTGCTATCAAAACATGAAAATAATTTAAAAAATCGTTAAAGTATATTTAGCAATGAAAAGCGGTGCTCAAATGATTATAAACTTTCAATCAATTCTTTTTTTATTTTTTTATTTCCAAATACTTTGATGATTTACATTGTGTATTCAAATATATTTAAAAAATAATTTTTAATTTTGATACACGAATAAGATTACTCAGCATAGCGAATAGTACTAATAATACAATTATCGGGATCTAAGATCAGAACAGAAGTATATGCAGACGAGCGTATATAGAAGAAAGTATAATTTAAATTGCTGGCGGTTTGATAGAGGGACTTATCGTACATATTTGCTTGAATTCTCATATGGTTCCCAGACTTTCAAATCTTCTTTATAGTTATCGCAATGTGTCTTTCTAGCTTGATATATCCACAAATGGACAATATGATGTCAATAAAAGACAAACTTTTTTCTTGACATATCTTGGTATAAACGTAGTAGCGGGAACCTGAAATGGTCAAATTGATTGCATTATAATAGCGAGAATTTGTTTACTTTCCAAAGATACAATCATACCTACTAACATTCAAATTTGTGCCTTCTGATTGGTAGATGAACAGGTTCAATTCTTGCCACAGTGAAGAAACAACCTCACACTCGGCAAACACGTGTTCTATAGTTCCGTCTGCAGTAGGACACAATTACCTTACTTTTGAAATTAATCCATAACTTTTTCATCACAATCCAGAAGATCACCAATAAAATGAATATATCATTCAAACCACCACCTGGCTCTTTTCAATTAAATAATGATGATTTTCCTAAATATGTGTGTTACATATATCACTTAAATTCCAATCAACTCTGGCTGTAATTCATTTTGACAGTTGACATATTGATTAACAGAAGATATAACGACAAGGGTTACTGTGTACCCAGGTCATCAAGGGGAGCTAACCGTTAACTGGTCAATTTTTACAAACACTTATTAGGCGCAAATATTTATTTTAAACATTTCTCAGATGGGTTGTTAACCTGACGCATTGATGTCCCGTACATTACAGGTGACATTCCACCTGCGTGTGCGGTAAGGATAGGTCTCGGGGAATATACGCTACCAATACAACCATAGCACTGCTGGGACTATTTCAAATATTCTTTTTCAAGATGGTAAATAGATAACAATGTTAAAGCGTAAATGTTGAGGTATAATAGCTAACATAGAGTACCACGTCAAGATTGGCGGATACGTGTTTAAAGTAGTGGTCAAAACTATTTCCAATAGTAGTTGCCCTATTAACACGGCAGTCGAATGTTTTAAGCGTTTAGCTGTTTGGAAAATTGACCGTCCTCCAGTGCTAGGAATATTTCCGTTGAGACTATTCTTCTTCATGATCACTCAGCCACTGTTCCTGTCATTGATCCAAGCTTTGTTTGTGTACTTTATTGTGCTTTAAACTTCCACAACGTTAGCCTTCTGACAACATTAAGGTGGTTCGCTCAACATGACGCATATTATTGTTGCACCCTTCTTACGGTGCTTAGCTTTTCTTTGGTCCATTCTTACATTTGTGTTTCTCACAGATCCTGTACTTTGGAAACTGTTATAATTTTGGAACCAGTATATAAGTATAGTATAATGCTGGCTATTATACGATTGAACAGATGCGATTCGCGCTGGTAACATATTCTTGATATTATTAAGCTGTTTAAGTTTCATTGTTATATCAACCATGACATAGCCGCGGTATTCCCAGTACCATTTATCCACACAAGACACTAGTTGTTAGCAAATTAATCTAAGAGTCTAATATCTCCGATATTACGGTCTGACAACCAATGGCATGCAGTTAGCTTAGTGTTTTCTCGTAGGTTACCAACACTTAAACTTTTTTTAGATTAAGAGAAATCTATTTTTAAATATCGTTTACACATCGTTGTCATTTTCATCTTGCCTCTGATTAAACGCGTTCGATGTTAATCATAAAGTTCACACTTGATCTTTAACAGCAGTTTGTTGTTGCTTATACACACACATTCAGCCCCAACACAACATTTGATATCTCAGTAAAATGTATTGTTTTCATAACTCTTGTCTAGAACATGAACTATCTCCATTAGAAAGCATGACAATAATATTGCCGTATCAACGCTTGTTAAATCAGTTGCTATACCAACAGTGCTCAAATTATACTGCCATGTCGTGCATATAAACGTGCTAAATGATAATCATACGTTTTCATTACGTTTTACTGTTCTTGTTTTTCACCAGATGGCAGGGAATCCATTCTTGTCTCAAATATTGATAATTAAAAGTGTAGTATAACTGTTTTCCCCGTATAATCGAGTGAATCATGCCAAATGACAATTACAAGCTGATTGTAACGGTAATTAACACATCGTCTCTGATCTACCATTTTGTTTATTACATTAACAGATCTGAGTTAACGCACATCTATCAAACACGACCAGTTATTACCACCTTGTTTTAGTGCTAATACAGACATATATAGCCCAAATTAAACATCCGATCTTTCAGTAAATGGTAGAGCTTTCATAACTCATTGCAATCATTGAAAGGGTTCATCAACATCAAACATCAATTGTGAGGGACATTACCTTACCTCAGTGAAACAAACACTTCAATCACATAAAGACAATACACGTATTGACCAGCTGACCGATCCCAGCTCCAAGGAATGTTGAGATTTTAACGTTGAACACATTAATGGTGGTCGTAATATTTAGTTTCAAGCCCCTTTCATGTTTCTGTTCACACAGACTCAATAAAGCCGGCTACGGTTTAGCAACAATTAAATGAACACGTAGGGCTTTTAAGCCATGTCCGTTCAGACAAGCGTTTTAAGCCGGTTTAAATGTTGAAAACTGTTCAAAGCGACATATGAAATAAAAAGATATAAACGGCCTGAAAGCTTTCTTGTGCGTTCCCAAGGGCAATGTCAAATCTACTTTAAGCCAGTTTCGCATTTAGCCGGTGTGCACGGGACTGCAGTTTACTAGACTTGAGAATGGAAATGCGCCTTTTTCTTTAGAATCAATGTTTAAACCATATGATCCTTTAGATCATTAATTTCAACTAGAAATTGCGCCGCTACGGGTACAGTATGACGAGAGGACGGGCATCTTGTTGTTACTTATAGCTGGGACCAATATAATTATGTCATGTAACCATAATGTATATTGGTTTTAATTATTAAAAAATATAAATGGAACATATTGTCCGTTTGCCAGGTGTTGAGCTCTGTTAAAAAAGGCAGTGGGGTTTCCCCTGTCACGTTGGAGGGCGCTGTCATATAAAATGTAAACATTGAAACATTGAAAACATAATACGTATATGAACCATCTGAAACGGATAAATATACGATGCCTCTGCATCTGTGTGGTGAGACTAATATGTATATGATAAATATATATACCAACAGGACAAGCCGTTTGACTAAGGGTAGTTTATTTTCGTTATTTTGGGATAACACTTTCTTAGTTTGAACCGATTCCAGTTCAGAAAATTTTGCAGGTTGAAACCC
>JAQQZZ010033849.1:0-10638 GCA_030265115.1 Mopalia vespertina | reverse complement strand
GTGGCGTCAGTGCTATCAGTAGGGAGCTGATCTATTTGTGGCGTCAGTGCTATCAGTAGGGAGCTGATCTATTTGTGGCGTCAGTGCTATCAGTAGGGAGCTGATCTATTTGTGTCGTCAGTGCTATCAGTAGGGAGCTGATCTATTTGTGTCGTCAGTGCTATCAGTAGGGAGCTGATCTACATGTATTTGTGTCGTCAGTGCTATCAGTAGGGAGCTGATCTATTTGTGGCATCAGTGCTATCAGTAGGGAGCTGATCTATTTGTGGCGTCAGTATATTGCGTCCTGTGATTAGCCTGTCATCTTTGTGTTTTGCCAGTGGCATCGAGGGTGGTTTCCTCCGCCCACTGCTCTTGCACAATGATACATTGGTGAATTTACCTTAGTTATAGCGTTAAACTCAAACCAGTCAGTCAAAATCATTCAATAAATTTAACCGTATCTGTTTTATTTCAGGTATCATGCTAACCTTAAATTTGTTGAAGAAGGTTGTTATCATCGTGTTAAAGTCGTCCCTGAACAGGAAGGAGATTACCCCAGGTCTTCTCGCTTACCTCCCCTTCATGCCGACCCAGAGTGTGTGCTTCTCTGTCGACAGGTGTACGACTTTCGCCAAAAACGCGTTTTAAAAAATCCATCTTAATTAGTCACAAAGTTTTAATTACAAAATTTCTATGTCTCTTTTGACCAATACCGGTATGTATTTGTGTAATTATGTTTTCCCAGTAAATATGCTTTATAAGTTTAGAGAACCTGTAAACTGAGGAAAGAATCATGTGCCTGATCAGCCCTGATATCAGATTGCATAATCACACCATATAGAACATGTACTGTTTGCACTGTACAACTCAAACTTAATCTCTAGGTGTTATGACCAGAGAGTAGTCCGTAACATGTTCTGACACTACTAAATCTTCCATTACCTTTACAGGGCAGTATATCATACTGTCTATACTCAGCACTGTAGGAACATTAATTTTCCAGTTGAGGAAAACACATCAAATGCTATGGTTGCAGTAGTTCCGCTCATACTGTTAAGAAACATTGCCTTCCTGTGAAAAACCCTAGAGCATGTCATTTAAAACAAAAAGAATAATAATATAAGAATATGTTATATGTTATAGTTTGATTTTCAGATTGGTTGATAGTCTAGGATACAATCCGGCCTTAATCAAATAAATTATTAAATACAGATAAGTCAAACCCAGTTTATTTAATTTTTGTAGGGGACACTTAATTTTGGCTGCGATATTTTCTTTTCATAATTGTGATGTTGTTTTCTTGTGATGAAAGATATCTGTGAAGTAATACTATATATGAGATTGAAATATATTATTGTGTTATTCAATTGTTAGATAATGTTTATTATTTATTTATAGAGGGCATGTGTATGTAATACATTAACACCAGGCCTTTAACTGACTCCCACTTCCTTTTGTTTTTAAAAGAAGATTAATAAGGAAATATTCTTTCAAACCCAAACCTTAAACTTTAGGTTTGGCTTTAATTTTTTACATGTAAGTTTTTATGCTGAAATTGAGTATTGTTTTAAATCTTTTGAGACCACAAACCAGTTGTTATGACTTTATATAAACACCTGATTATCTTTATTTTCAAGTTCAAAATTCCATTCGGAATCAGTATACATGTATTTGAAATTTTCCTGCTATATTATTTCATTCCGAGTCAGTTGAAGACCTGGTATTAATATAGTACCAAGGTAAGAATTTTGTCTTATAAATGGCGTTTTCCTGCTTGATTGATTTATTCTAAGAAGTGTGATATAAAAAAATATTTTCAAACCGTATCTCTAGTGTCTGAATTTAAATCTCCGGGCCCTTTATAAGTGTATTATTACCTGTTGAATAAAGGCCTATCAATAGATATCCAAATCGGCTGTGAAATAGCAGGCCCAGTTTAAATTGAGACACTTTAAGATACCTAATGGAGGTTATAATTAAATATTAATTTGCATGGTCATTTTTATTTTTGTTTAATTGTTGGTAAACGTTCATATCTCTAATTATTATCTGTCTTAAGTTTATGCGCAATTTAAACTTATTAAAATTAAACAATTGAAAAACTAAAACTGTTATAGGTGTGTAATGTAGCATACTGGTATCATTATTATATATTTATACACTCTAATTTAACTTTTTAAAAATCGTGTGCTTAAAGTTTAAACTGCCTGTAGCATGTCAAAAGAGTATTTTTAAGAGGTTAAATCAGATTATTTTAATGAAAAGAGGACCAATTTTGACAGTCATCAATTAAAGTAAAGAGTTTATAGACATTTTATATCATACCAGCCCCTCATCATACAAGCTGACCATATAACAAACAAATATGTGGAAGTAGGATTTTAAAAAATACAGTTATAGATATATAAATGGTCATTAATAAATTCACTTTTAAAGATGTGCGACTTAATTATTAAAAATTAATTATAATCTGTGAATAAGATTTTAGCTTGAAAATTTTGTATTAATAAAATCAATTTGGAACAAATCATAGATACAAATTTTATTATCCAATAATAATTCTAATTTGTGAGTAAGATTTTAGCCTAGATTATATTTTTCTTTTCTGATTTATAAAAATAATTAAATTTAACAGTTTTAAATAAATATAAGATTCATTAGGATTATTTGTGGAATCTTGTTTTTTATAGAGAACTGATAGAGTTGTTGTGGAAACAATTTTTTTTTTCTGCCTTGTGATTATAGCTGTAATATATTAAAGGAAGCTGGATTAAGTTACGGTAAAGTGGGTTTAAATACTTAAAGAAGCAGATGGCACAGTCTTAATATAACTCGCTGTGGGATTTAAATACTCAGAGTAAACTGACACACTAAACATACCGAAAGCTGATTTTATTTTGATGTGTATTGCTGGTTTATTATAATTCTGCCACTACAGTTATCCTGAAGACAGCTTAGCAGAAATAAATTTTAAAATTTGTTTAGATCTGTTCTTTTTGAAATTACAACTGACACTGACATCTCACCAACCAGGTCTATTTGTTATTAGTTATTATGTTGTTTATGTTAGAAAATACACCCAGCCCATGTTCCGCAGCCAACTGGGCATTTCTGCAATGCCCATACGCCCATTTTGCCTTTTGTGTCTGGGCTGCTTTATCTTATTTTTGTACAGGCTCAACAAGATGATTGTTCAGGGTCGTGACCAATTTTGGACGAGATGAATGTATTCCTATTAAAGTTCCCCATAAAAATAAGTGTCAGGATTTTTTGTCAAGCTGACCGCTGTTAACAATTCAAATGATTTGTTAGTATTATATAAAGTATTAAAATGATACATGTATTTAGAATTTTGCTTCTTTCTGAAATCCAGGTGTCCTTACTCTTAAACTATGTATTGTGTGGCACTACCTTTAAGAGATTGTTATAGGTTAATTATGAAACGTTGCGTTACATTCATGGTAATTTATTACATGCTGCAAGATGTCTAGGTTAGGCTGCTCTATGAGCTTGGGGACAACACGAATGCCCATTGGTTTTTAGGTCTTTATATCCTTTGCTTGTTATTGGTTGCCAATGACATTGGCAGTGTGAGTGGCTGCCCTGGTGCTCTCCAAGCGAAGGGAGCACTCGAAGACACAATGCTGTATATCACCACCGGGTGTCTTATAAGTTACAAAAAACAATTAAACACTGATTTACTGTCTATTTTTGGTTTGGCACACCTTTATATAAGTGAAATAACAACGCACGAAATTCTTATTATGATTTTTAATTTTTCAAAACCTAGTTAAGACAGGAAAGTTATTTAATTACTGAAGGTGCTTTGTAACTGTTATTATTGTTATCATTAGCATTGAAAGTAAATAAATACAAATAATTTAAAGCGATAATATACATATGTACATACTTTTAATGTAGAGAAAGAAAATTCTGCTTGCCTCCACCTGGATTGAACATATAGATATGTATCCTTCACATTAGATAGACTGGACTGTTGCTTATTATTGAAGCGGGCAGTTTGAGGGAGCTGCCTGTCGACTTGGTGCTCTCGGGGCCAATGGGCAACACAATGCCAATCTATTGTGTCGTCTTTGTTTTGTGTCCTGTGATTGGCCTATCTTTGTTTGTTGCCAGTGATGTCTAGGGTAGTTACTTATCACATTATGCTGGCAGCCTGGCACACCGTCATGTGAGTGAAATAACCTTAAGTATGGTGTTTTTAACCCGGTCCCCCAATCCATTAATCAAACAAACTTAACATTTAATACTGTGCCTTCCATTCATACGAGATTCTTATAGAGCAATCATTATTTATTCAAACATGGTTTTATTTATTAGATTATTTTAGAATATGTTGCATTTCACTCTTAATTTATTTGCTGTATTGTATTAAATTTCTTCTTGTTTGTTTTCTCAATAACTATAACGAGCATTTTAGTTTTCAGCATAATGTAAATTTAATTACGGGGTTGTATATATAAAAATATATATACTTATTGTGATCTGTTATCGTTTTTAAAGGCAATCAGAGTTAACTGTAATTAACTGTTTATGAAATTTGTGAACAGGTTAATGTTTGAGTTTAATTTGTTCACAGAGAATTCATTTTACCCATAATTCAAAACCAGGTTCCTGTTAACATTATTTTGAATCATTTGAATCTAACACTGTTTGTTTTATATCCTGTATGTGCCTAGTTTGTACTGTATATCTGTATCAGTGGTATAAAGCCACTTATCATTGTCATAGGTCAGTTTTGTCTCAGAACTGGGTACCCGGTCTCACATGTTTTAGACATGCTATATCCTGGTCAAGGATTAAATGTACCTTAACAGTGCGTGTATAGATGTATAATTATGAACATGTTATTTGCATTAGTTCTGTGTTACACTCTCCCCTCATGACGAACTGCTCATTACAACGCTCACTTCATCATGAGGCTCTCACCATATGACACTCCCAATCATCACACTCCCCCAATCATGACACTCTCCCTATCATGAAACTCCTTAAATCATGACTCTCCCTATCATGATATAGACCCCACCATGAAACTCCTTAAATCATGACTCTCCCTATCATGATATAGACCCCACCATGAAACTCCTTAAACCATGACTCTCCCTATCATTATACTATCCCCACCATGAAACACCTTAAATCATGACACTCTTCCTATCATGATATAAACCCCACAATGAAACACCTTAAATCATGACTCTCCCTATCATGATATAGACCCCACCATGAAACTCCTTAAACCATGACTCTCCCTACCATGATATAAACCCCATCATGACACTCCTTAAATCATGACACTCTTCCTATCATGATGTTATCCCCACCATGAAACTCCTTAAATCATGACTCTCCCCACCATTGTGCTATGCCCACTGTGATACTCTCCCCAGCATGATGCTTTCCCGATCATGACACACCTTCCCTACTTCATGATGCTATCCCCACCATGAAACTCCTTAAATCATGACTCCCCATCATGGTGCTATGCCCACTGTGATACTCAACCCAGCATGATGCTTTCTCGATCATGACACACCTTCCCTCTGTCATGATGCTATCCCCACCATGAAACTCCTTAAATCATGACTCCCCATCATGGTGCTATGCCCATTGTGATACTCAACCCAGCATGATGCTTTCTCGATCATGACACACCTACTCTCTGTCATGATGCTATCCCCACCATGAAACTCCTTTCGTGACACTCTCCCCTTCATGGTGCTATGGCCACCATGACACTATCCCCATGAAAACACTCTCCATGACAATCCCCTTCACTATACTCATCGTGACACAATTTCACCATGATGCCCTGCTAGCAAATGACAGCCCATCATGTCACTGTCCCCATCTTTACTCTATCCCCCATCGTGTCATGCTTCCCATCATGTCACTGTCCCCATCATGTCACTGTCCCCATAGTAACACTATCCCCATCTTGAAGTAAGTTCTCATTATGACCTTTAACCATCATAACACTCCCCATCATGTCACTGTCCCCAGCATGTCACTGTCCCCAGCATGTCACTGTCCCCATAGTAACACTATCCCCATCTTGAAGTTCTCCTCATTATGACCTTTAACCATCATGACACTCCCCATCATATCACTGTCCGCATCATGTCACTGTCCCCATAGTAACACTATCTCCGTCTTGAAGTAAGTTCTCCTCATTATGACCTTTAACCATCATGACACTCTCCATCATGTCACTGTCCCCATATTAACACTATCCCCATCTTGAAGTAAGTTCTCCTCATTATGACCTTTAACCATCATGACACTGTCCCCATCATGTCACTGTTCCATAGTAACACTATCCCCATCTTGAAGTTCTCCTCATTATGACCTTTAACCATCATGACACTCCCCATCGTGTCACTGTCCCCATCATGTCACTGTCTCCATAGTAACACTATCCCCATCTTGAAGCAAGTTCTCCTCATTATGACCTTTAACCACCATGACACTCTCCATCATGTCACTGTCCCCATCATGTCACTGTCCCCATAGTAACACTATCCCCATCTTGAAGTAAGTTCTCCTCATTATGACCTTTAACCATCATGACACTCCCCATCATGTCACTGTCCCCATTATGCCACTGTTCCATAGTAACACTATCCCCATCTTGAAGCAAGTTCTCCTCATTATGACCTTGAAGCATCATGACACTCCCCATATGTGCCTTTGGTGTTAAGGGCTACTTTTACTAAATAATGCATGTTTTACAAAGTACCATGCACTACAATTTTGTCAATTAAAGCTCTACGCATTCATTTGTCGTTCAACATTTTCTTAACCTGTTAGCTTATTTCTTCCCTAGTGGGCTGTATAAGGTAAAACTTTTATGATTTTGTAAAAAGAACATACTTTTTATTTTCTGATAGCACTTTTGCATTTTTTGGGGGGCGAGAGTTCACCTTGTTTCAGTGCCTCACACAAATATAACTGAAACAGTCTAATAAACTCCAGACAACAGAAGCAAACTTAAACAAGTAGCTACCTGGCGATTAAATATACTGTCTTGTGGGAAAGTGTATTTCTGATTTTAGTCACATTTAGTTTATTTTGTCTGCCACCCTTGAGTAACGATATTAAAACCAAACAGTAGTGGCGTTTTTCTTCATCATACTCAAGATTCCTGTGTTATCCCTAAATCACGACGTCAAATTCCTCCATAAAATTACTATTTTGGAAGCTATTTAAAAGACTTGGAAATTGTGTCTGAGAGGCAGAAGAATTTTTCAGTTTGAAGGCAACAAAATTTGTCAGAAAAAATAAATTTGTTCGATTACAATTAGGATTTGTCATTGACGAAATTTGAGGTGATTTAGGGTATCAGCTGTCGGTAACGTATTAGCGAAATAACCTTAAGTACGACAGAAAAGCACAACAAGCAATACCTTTTTGGGGTTACAATATGGTTACTTATCTATGTTGAACAGTAGCAAATGTATTCACAGGCCTAGATAATCCAAATTAATCAACCTCAAAGTTTTCAGTAGATAGCAGATGTTTGAAGATTTATTTTAAAGATCGTAACAGTGGTACAATTTAATATTGTTTGAAAATGTAATGATTGCACAACTCCATAGACCTATGTTACTGTTACTCTCCAGCATGATGCCGAATTTGTTAACACACTGCTGCAAATGTTTGAAATATTTGACCGTTAACAGGATATATAACAGATATACACAATTAATTTTATTTTTTTCATGTAAATCCAATTATATGCTAACTTAATGTATACTATGCATTTAGTTCCCATTAAATCATGGTTGTTTAGAATTACTGTAAATCCATTGTGTCTCGTCGGAAGACTTTATTACTGATATTGTTAATTACATAAAGTAGATTATGTTACGTTTGCGTGTAATTGAGTTATACATCATTCCATAGAAGTTAGCACTACTTCGTATGGCAGCAGGAATATACATGTAGCTTAGATTTGACTGTATTTCAAAGTTAAAATGATATGATGGTTGTTCGGATAGACCACACAGGCAGGTACCGTCTTGGACACCTCTTTGTCACATCCAATATCTCACACCTAAGTCATAGCTACAGACTGTCTCTATGGTCAATTGCCAAGACCCATCCCACTGCCTTTGACGATCGTATCAGCTGACTTTTGTGGCATTCTCAACTGAAAAGAGCTATCAGTGTCCACAGAATGTCCAGGTAATCATGTCTTGACAAATGTATACATCCCTGTGTCATCTTTGGAAACATATATGGTACATATATTCCTACCTGAAGATATTTTGTGAAGTTGAAGCTTGTATTTCTTGTTTGGAATCTCAATACATCCTCATATCCGATAATTGTCTCTCGGATCAGTCAATAAAAGCACCCACTGTTTAAAAAATGTTTTGTTTGTTTTGTATTCATTTGTTTAGCTCTTCTGTTGAATCTTTAAATAGAAATTCTATACATGTATATAAATACGCATATCAAAGCTTGTTCCTGACATAAACCTAGCCCAATATAAATAAGACCATAATATTACACCTGGGATGAATATGTACATAATCATCCCAGGTTACACTAACATTAAAGTCTTATTTATTGGGCTTACACAAATCCTGCCTACATCCACACACATTGAGATCTGTGTGAAAACAGCTGAATATATTAGAGTCGTCTGCTGTACATACGGTCTAGAAATATGGTGGCGTATTTAAAGAGACAGACCATTGAATAATGAATTGTTACGTTTGATTTAGACCTGATTTAAGTGGAAAACCAACATTAGACGTTTCCAATGAAGTATGGTGGCTTAAGAGTCCTACAGTTATAAGTGTAACAGCTACAAATGAAACCTGGGAGGTAGAAAAGCTGCTGGTTTTCTTTATACGCAACTCCGATTCTTCTTTTTGATAGCTTGCTCTTGTTCACTTCAACACGAGGTTTAAGTTTGGGTGAATAATTTATACACAGTACTCCAAGAAACTAGGAAATCGTCGATCTATAACCAGTGACTCTTAGAGGCTTATCCAGGTAACGTCATTATATAGCACATGCTATACTGACTAGAGGCTATGGTACCATCGACTTGAACCTGTGCGTAGCCAACAACCCGCACTAAAAGCGGCAAGAAGATACAAGACAAAGTGTAATTTATCTACCTGTCTCACATCTTGATCAACTAAATCTTTTGTGATCAAATTTACAGTATATTGTTATCCCAGATTTAACATTGCCTGCTGTCTTGTCTCTACAGTCCAAGTGTTCATTGGTTGCTTTGTGGGGTTCGTCGGGAGTGGAAACAAATCAGTGGAGCGCGATTATTACATGTCTTATAGGCCTAGGCCTAGTGTTATCAAGTTGACAAAATACGGCAGGTATTTCCTGGTCGCCTGGCTTGTAAGTGTTTGATAGTAAATAAAATACGTTATTGAAAAATTAATGGTTTTTATCTTAATTATAAAGTGTGTGACACATTTATATTCGAGAAAAATAAACAATAAGGCAAGAAATAAAACATTTACCAATAATGTTACTATCAAACACTTACAAGCCGTGTAATGTTTAGTATAACGTATAGCCCGGGACAAATCCATACATTTGGTAAATTTTTTATTTCTTGCCTTATTGTTTATTTTTCTTGAATATAAATGTGGCACACACTTTATAATTTAGATAAAAAATCAATTATTTTTTCAATAACGTATTTTATTTACTATCAAACACTTACAAGCCAGGCGACCGCAAAAAAAGCCTTTATTCAGTAAAGATTTGGGATTCTGAGGGTTAAGTTCACAGAAGATAACAGGCCATCAGTAGAACTACAGTACGTGGCACACTACAAGATACAGATTAACAATATTTTTGTTAAACACTTTAGGTTGCAATACAATACAATACAATACAATAAAATTAAAACAGTTTAAATTTTACTAACGGTATTTAATTATGCAGATATAATAGAACTATACTAATACAGTCAGTATTCTATAATTGGCTTTATTTCATATGTGTTTTGTTTCAAAACTATTGCAGTCACAACATCATGGTAAGCCTTGGTCGGTTGTGTAAGTTTCGGAAATTCGAATACTGATCCTTCTTGATGTGCCGGGGCTCACTTTCGAGTCCTGTCGACCACAAGTATATGTGGCAGTATATATCCCAGTAATCGTTGGCAGGTGCAATTTCTAGCTTGAAGGTTTCCTCCTGAGTTTACAATATATTTAAGGCGAAGTGAGAAGTGGAAAATTCGTCATCATAATCTTAAGTGAGCACAACATTACGCCCTATCAATTAAATTAACAACGGATTGCAGGACCCAGTAGAGTGAGTACCCAGTAGACTGTAGATATACATTTCAATGAAGCGGTATTCGTTTCGCATCTGAGTAGAACACTGACACAGTGACACTTACGAAATGCCAGCTGTGGATAATTTCTATTTTTTCTAAACTAGCAGTTTTCAGGTTATGATTTCATTACGAAGTGTGTACGTATAAGCAATAGTTAGAAACAGTATTTAACAAAGTACCAATCTGATAAAAATCCGACCTAATTAAACAGTTAATTGAAACATCATTCCTTACGGCGGCTCATAGGGGACATGAATTTATTTTTTTCTATTTTGTATTATTATTATTTTTTACTTTCTACCCGCCCC
>JAQQZZ010033838.1:0-10638 GCA_030265115.1 Mopalia vespertina | reverse complement strand
AGGGTCGACAGAGGGACTCGATCCTGTGAACGGTACATCGAAGTAGGCTCTGGAAGCGCACTCGCTAACCACTAAGCCACGGCCGTGTATCGGAGGGCGGAAGGGATTAATGTGATTATCTCACCTGAACTGACTACCTGCTGGCTATTACCACAAACCAATTAATAAAAGGCCAACAGATCAAATGTATGGTGTTTATTTGAACTGAACAGTAAACATGGAGAACAAATGTTTAATACAAACTACTCGCGCCCCCAGTAGGACTCCTACTGATAGCCATTACCAAAGGTGTGAACAAAATCATTGATGCGGACGTCACTTAAATTTCAGAGGTAAAACTTTCATTTAAAGGCATTTTTTAAAATTATGTATTAAAAAAAAGAATGCAATAGATAAAACTTCATTTTGCATTTTCATTCGATGAAACAAAACATGTTGTTTATTAAATTTATTGAGAATAATTTAGAAACAATCTAGAGTTCAGTCATTACACACATTTTGGCTGTTTTCTCCACTTTCATTTATCTTGATTTTTACACTTAAAATCGTTTATTTCTCATAAATATTTGCACTAAGTCTTTGAAATTTGGCACACACAATCTTAAAGCCATTATCTAAAAATACGTCATAAAGTTTTTTAATATTGATTTTCATTTTGAAGATATAAAGCAAATACTTTTTTAAGGGCTGATTTTTATAATTTACATGTGTTTTTATCAATTGTGCAAAAACTAACTTGAAGTTAGAAAAACCTTATGACAGTTTTTTAGTTTAAATACTTGACTACAAAGACTTAGAATTTTTAAGAAAAAATCTCCAACCACTTAAGAAAATAAAGAGT
The DNA here is from genome assembly GCA_030265115.1 of Mopalia vespertina. Taxonomy (NCBI): domain Eukaryota; kingdom Metazoa; phylum Mollusca; class Polyplacophora; order Chitonida; family Mopaliidae; genus Mopalia; species Mopalia vespertina. The sequence goes on along the minus strand of JAQQZZ010033838.1, from coordinate 9,797 downwards.
TATAAACATAGGTCCATTTTTTAAAATTCTTTAGCGTTTTTGTTTATTTATGCCATTCTTAATGAAATAAATCATAATATAACATTATATTTAGAATCTTGAAGTCCCCCTGTTTCTAAATGTATGTGGTGTTAATATAATCATCCTTTGGAAATCACCGCAAAAGTCACGAGAAGATAAGAGTCATTTTTTACTACTGACTAGCGGTAGAGTCCTTAATAAGCATGTTCAGTCATGCACTAACATTTATAGAGATTTTGATTTATACACTAGCATTAATCGAGATAGCAGAAACATTTAAAGAGATGTTACAAATTATAACCGGTGTACATTGATATAGAATTACATTGATGTGTGTACACATTCCTCATGTATACCTTATTCAGAATTTGTTCCGTTCAAAAGTTCATCAGCCCTGGAGCTTATTTAATAATTTTAGATTTACCACAAATTCGCAATTATCCGGGTGTAATGACGGTGTTTATACAGAGTTTTTTGATGGATAAATTATAAGGTTTTAAATGAAAGAGAATAATTATATCAGTTATTATGAGACGTGTATAGCTGTGAATTTGATCCGTTTTTTTCTTTTCACATAGAACTGTCAACAAATGTTGATTGCAATTTGATTATAATCAATGATCACCTATCCTAATATAACTGCCTGTCTTAGGTTACAGATTTTGGTCGATCGGCTGGTAGAGAAATTTGTCAGTGTCGGAATGATGCAACAGGAATATGACCGGGTCAAGTTACATATCACCGTGATTAACTCTCTAATGAGGAAAGATCCCAGTGGGGCCCTCCTGCCCAGGAGCAGAGGGGACGGCAAGAGAGGCACTCCCAGGGAATCTTTTGATGCCAGTAATATCTTAAAGGTATGTATGACTGTAAGGTTTGAACCACATTTAGTCTGGGGTGATATAGCAGTGAGTGGGAATAGTTATTTTGTTGAGAGAGGGCTACTTCTATTGTTGTCATAAAAAGAGAATGTTTTTGTTCATATTTTATTTTACTGTGTTCGTTTTTTATTTTCTTTATTGCACATTGTTCATAACCAGAGAAATGCCGGGGTAACAGTTGTCCCTTTCATTCCTTGGACAGTCCTCCTCATATTAGTCAAATATCTTGTTTATAGTGTAAAATTTAGTAATTAACAAAAACAACATATGCTAAATTAAATGAAAATATAGAAAAAGATTTTTTATTTATTTATTTATTTTAACATAATAAACAATTATTATTTTGTTTAATTAATTTTCAGAAATTCAGAGATTACAATTTTGGAAAATATCATGTGAGAGAGTTACACTTGTCGAAACGTTACTCAACGCACCCCACTGGTTACTATAGTAACGATGGAGTTCTCAAATTACATTAACACAGTCGGTTATCTACCTGTACATATAGGTGTGATGACTGATTCCTTTCAATCTCCTCTAAAGGCTTGTATGGAACACTGCTAAAGTTATGCTTAATCTAGCTACAAAGTGCTATATATCCAAACATGGCTAATTGGGAATTGTTAATTGAAGCCATGTTTGACAATTAGCTAAGTGAGCCATTACCTGATGTACACATCTAAACAAGGACATTTATCTTGTTAAATCTGTATGGCATTTGAGAGAGAGGAGCAGAGAGCACTGAAAATGAATATCCCGAAATACTGCCTGGCAAAAGAAAGCAAATGAAGGAGAGCTTGTGGGATCAAAATGTCAGTCTTGGGTTTTAAAAAAAGTGGAAACAACATCCCAGTCTGAAGTTTATTAATAAAAGACTCGATTAAGCACCTGGTGTCTTCATCTATTGCTTTTTATTGTCTGGGTATTCCAAACATTCGTCCTGAGTGATATTGCATTCACTGTTTGTAATTTCATTTTTGTTTTGACCATATACATGTAGAACCATACAGGTATATCTCTATGGTAGAATGAAGGTGATTGGTTGTACTGATCACATAACAATCATGAATGTATATGTCAAATGTCTTTTTATAATCTGTGGAAGCCTTTAGCGAGAATAAACTTATGGAGAAGTGATAACTGAGGGCAAGGAGCTCTAAATCCAATCTTTATGGATCCAGCAACTGTACATCTATGTTTATAATGTTTTTCCTTCCAGAAAGAGCTTCCTTTGTTGTATTTTATTAATTTAAAAATGCAAAACAACCTAACATACCCCTACAAAGTAAAGTAGGACCTGCTGAATCGTCAGTGACTCGGTATAAAGTGTGTGCGAGAGATAGCTGGACCTAGCTTAATGAGACAGGAGTCCTGTGTTTGTTCTTATGAGTTATAGGTTTTGTCTGCAGGTACATGTAGTGTTGTTGTAGGGTTGTCATGTTATTTGAGCCCTCTGTCACAGTTTCAAGCACATATGACCTGCATGAAGCTATGCTGTCTTTACTTTGCACTGGAGGAACATCAATTTTCTAAGAGCATTCAAATGTCACACATCATGGTTGTGGGTGTTCAGCGTTTAGGAATACACAAGTAGAGAACAGTGCTAAACACCAATCAATTATTTGATTATTGACATGTATATTCACGACAATTTGGATGCTACTGTTTTACCGTACATAAACATTTATTTATTTATTACATTTTTCTCTGTTGGAAAACGGTTGTTGAAAAACTCCATCACAGCCGGACTCATTGCAGAGTTGTGTCCCCTGCTTAATTCACAACAAATGCTGGTTTTAATGTGTAATTTTATCTTTGTCTAATAATACTTGATTTACAAAAATATGTACACATGTATATTTCTAAAAGTACACAGGGATGTTGATAAATTAAAACCGATGAATCATCTTGAGTTCAAGATAAATTTCCAGAGACAAATTTCTTAACAGACCTTTATCTTGAGTGTTATGGGTCGAAGGTAATGACCATTTACATGATGTAATAATTATGTACATGTCACAACCACTATCAGGAAATCTTCTGGTGATGGCATAATAAATGCTGAAATATTGAGTCAAATTTAAATTATCGTGTTTTGTTTTTTTTAAATTACACTACTTGCGTACTATGTTCAATATGTAGCAAACCAGATATTCGATATAGGTTAATAATAACTCCACCTGTAAACAACTGGCTCTTCATATCATAGTATATCAAACGACCATATTATTTTCAGTTTCTGTTGGCTCTGTCTTCTTAAGTTTTTCATATGATCTTTAGATGTCAAACTCGTGCATGGGAACCAGCCCAGTGTCTGGATCTAGCAGATTCTGAAATAAAGTACAACCATTATGTACAAGGCTGTTAGAAGCAATTTTAAAATGCGTCTTATTAAATTATTGATTTTATTTTGATAATGAACAAAAATTTGAACAACAACATAGAAAAAACAATCGTCCTATGTCTAATTTTTGTTTTTTTGATGATAGATTCCATTGATTTGGTTTTTGTGATGTATCATCTTTTAACAAATCTAACAACCCTACATGGAGATTTTTTTTAAAGAAATACGAAAGGCTTAAGCCGACCACCTACTCAAAAAAACTTACTCTGCTTTCTGTAGTTTTTTTGTTTAAATCTTTATTTGTCGTTGTGTTTGGAAGCGTATTTTTTCTCTTCACTTCAGCGTAACCATCGAAACTACTAATCGAACCCGATCGACTGCTGAGAGATATGGGTTCAGTGTTCGGAGTTTCAAAAAATATCTCCGCATAACTTGGGTCGTATGGCAACTCAAGTGGTAGAGGCTTGAAAGGAACAGTTCCGTCATCTGTGTGCAGTTTTGTTTTGCCTAACGCTGATTGGTTGCTTTGGTCGAGTCCAGTTTCTTGCAATGAATACCCAAACCCTGGTGATGTTGTTTTACAGTCACACTTATGCTTACAAAACTTCCTCTTTTGACGTCTGTAACAATAAAGACAAAGAACAGGTGCTTAACATTCTATTTAACCTGTATAAATGATAACTATTAAAATTGTACAAGTGCAACGTAACTTTACAAATTAGTACCTTAGCCGTGATATATATCTGGCATTATTATGGTGTAGATTATCGTCAGCGTCAATCATGACGATGTGATTGTACGAATCGATTTAAGACTGAAAAGCTCCTGAAATCACATACATGTAAAAAAAAAAAATACAACTATCGCAAAAAAAAATTGAATTTTTTGCATTCTTTTACATAATCTATGAATGTAATGAAAAAAACAAACTCTTAAAGAAATACTGATCACGATGGATCAGCGGTTTAGACAAAATGTCAACTCTCACTACTCTACCTAACCGCAGACCGGCCTACCCGGGGTATTTTTGAATATTTTGTTTATTTAGAATGCACCAATATGACATTAAAATACACACAGAAATTAAAATCCAATGCTATGCTGTAACACAAAAATACACATAATGGTAAGAAAACACTCCTAAAAAATAATTTTCTTACACTAATTTCTTCCAGGATAGGCAGGTCTGTAACCGTGGTTTTATGTTAAATTTACGCCTTCCAGATATTTTTGAACTAAATCAAATTCCCTAGAATCTCATACCAGTATGAGTTTTATCGCCAACAATGCTGTGAATGGAGATGCAGCTAATTGTGCGCTATATCTTACAGCACCTGTATTTAAAACGTTGTGAGATAACGAAATCATATTGGATTACGATTAGGTGGGATTAGGTGTTGATTCTAGTTTCCCGCGGGTGTAGGGTTGACCTACAAATCGCATATGTTTTCGGGGAAAAGATCGTGAATTCGCCTGTCTAGTTAATTAAGCTTCACTGCCACGTAGCCACAGCCGTATTCGGCTATGCCACTATGGTTATATCTCGCTTGACTTAGAATTCCAGCTATGGATGTAGCTTGCATTGGATAACATCAAAAGATGATGTTAAATCACGCATGTAAATAACCATCTATTACTGTGACGGTTGTATTTCTGAGATTTATGTATAGTGCATGCGTCGAGTAGGCGAGTACTTCGAAAAATTCAATGACCGTTATTAAATAGTAACATTGAGACCCTCTGTCATGTGCAGGTAAAGCAATGAACGAGACTGTTCCCAACAAACACTAAGCCCCCCTGCCTCAGGAGGAATATTTAATTTTCAACAGAATAAGCCGTTCACTTTTTATACTCTATTTACTGTTGGAGTAGGCAACATGTACGAGAAATACCCTTCAGCGCCTATGTGTAAGAAATAAGGATTTATTGTATTACGATACCTTACTGTTCACATTAATAGTCATTAAAATCTGATAGATTAAACTTGTAGCATTAAAATTCACACCAGTCATCGTGACACCAACATTCACTTTACAGTTTTGTGGTTGGCACTTAAATAGTCTCTTCGAGTTGATATCATGTACCGATATTCCAGAGAAGTTGTCACATGCCATGGTTAACTGATGGCATGCGAATTATCTGAATTTGAAAAGGCCCCGTGCTGTTGGACCACCACGAATGGGGACATTTTTCGTAATACAGTCCCGTTGTACTTTTTTAACAGCGATACATTGGAAATGAGTTAATGGTTATTACTGTTATGAGGTCTAAATAAATATACCTTTTGCATATGAAGACAGAGAGAATGATGGAGATGATGAAAAATACAGCTGCAAGCACACCGAATACAATGACCAACATGGCCGCGGTAGATTGTTTATCTTACTTGATGGTTCCAATCTATCCTCATACAGTCCGTGACATCTAAAAGAAACAAAATAAGTTTGCAACTAACGATTACACTAGCAATTAATGGAAACTTGACTAAATATTTGAATTGACACCAGTTTGCATGTATACTTGTTGAAAGCTGCCACAAATAAGATATATTTGAAATGTCGTTAATACAAAATTGGACCCAGCACAGAGCCCTGTAGGACACCACCAGATATAGGCCTTGTGCGCGAGAGGGTGTTACTGCACGACGAAGGTTGCGATCTTGCTGTTGGGTAGCTTTCAAACCAGTGGTTGCATTGTCCTCGAAAGCCATAATGGTTTATTGTGTAATATTGTGTTTGACAGAATCGAATGCCTTCGATATGTCCGAGAAAAAAAAACTAGGACAGTATAGAGTTTATTCTCTTTGGTAGTTACTAACTGGTCATAAAGAGTCAACTGCATACGACGAGGATTGGTTCCTTAGAAACCCAAAGAGGTTTATGTTGAGTATTACATTAAGTTCAAGTGGTCAGTTTTTCAAGGAATTTGCTGAAGGCAAGCTAGATGGAGATAGGCCTATAATTTTGAAACAGATTTGGTTTGCCGGCTTTAAATAATAGAGAGAATTAAGCTTGTTTTAGGCAGCCTGTCACAACATTAAAAATTGAAATCCGGATTTCATCTAGTTCCGGGGAAGCATTTGCACGCAGTCTCGTTATAATCAGCTCAACACCATTTGGCAAAACCAACGGAAACAGGAACAAGTCTGGTTGAGGACCTCCAAGAAATTCCGAGAAATCCGATTGAACATTCGGTATATCTGTATCAAGTGTAGAACATAACCAACTTCAGAGACACTAGCAATTAGCAGAAATAATTTTGTCAGTGGAATCCGCACCATTTATTTCAAAGCACTAAGGTAACTGATTTGTTTGATTTCTATTCAAAAGTTTCCAGGTTTGTTTTATGTTCTGGTAGCAACGATCAAATTTAGTTTCTGAAATATTCCTTACTTGCCATTTTAAGACCAGTATTTAGTTTGTTTCTATATCTTCTATATTGTTCTCTGAATGACCGGTCCTTACTTGTCAGTCGACATCTGTATAAACTATTTTTCACATAGAAAGAAGACAATAAATCATTTGTAATTCAGGGTCGTATAATATTTTGTTCTGGTAACAGGAAAACAGTCATATATATTTTGAATAAATGAAGAGAGAAACATTTGAATCGAAATTTGTCATGAAACGTGGGCATAGCTAGATCAGCACCCGACTGTTCGCCAAGGACTTCATCACAATAAGTATTTTGGAATCTTTCAACAGATTCAATCTTTTCCGTTTTGTTTTACATTCGATAACTTGTGGTTGCTTGTCATTTTGCTGACGGATTTTGTTTTAATGATATCGAGCATCGCGAAATGGTAAGAAATATCCGTCAAAAGAACTCCTGAGAGAACTTCAACGCCCATAAAGTTTTTAACAATAGTTCTAGACATAATACAACTGTTTGCCGAGTTTATATTTTTTTGTTATATGTTTAATTATCAGTGAGTCATTTATTGTATTATTTGGGTTTGTGTTAGTAATATGTTAGCTGCCTTATCACTTGTATTATTTATGACGTGTTTACTAATAATGGCAATTAAACCTGGGATATGGTATGTATTCTAATCCCAGATTAAACAAAGCGTCTAAAGTTGACACCAAAAGCAATCTTTCGTTCTTTGTATCTACTCTACCCTTGTAGTGTACTAAGATTATTAGTGGAAACCAAGGATTCAACACATTCATCATTGTTAACTGCATGGTTAAAAATTAACAGTGGACCAGCTCGTCTCCCAGAGTTCATTGGTGGTCCATTGAGTTACTACTCGAACATATGTTTCTGATCACCGCGCGATTCTTTTGATAAGTCGTCCTAATATGTATAAGTCATTTAACTGTGATTAGTGTGTTATAGACCTACAGCCAGTAAACCAAACCGAATCCAGTATACGGATGATGTTTTATTTGGAAAGCAAGCTCATATATATACATGACCACTTCAAGCACTACTGGAGTGACTTATTGGAGAGCAATAGTTTGACACAGAGGAGACGCTACGACATATCCCAGTTTGGCTATTGCCAAGATGTGTCAATGCTGGATATTTTAGAGATAGGCCAAATTGAATCTTCCGCCCAGGTTCCACCAAGCAACCAGCGCATGTGTCAAATGTTCATCATAAATGCTGTGTCGGTCTATACAAGAAGGGATGTCCCCCGTCACAAGCCAACATAAGTTTTGTTTATATTTATAGAACTCCTGTAGTATGTGGATCAGATGGGAATAAAACCCTTAGCTATAGCTGGTGGATCAATTATTTGTGTACTTAAATAGTTTATTAACAAAGCCCAGTTTATTTCGCGAGTACAAAGATTGGAAATACTAAATTTAAAAAGTAAGACCAAACTTCGGGTGTAACTTTATCTATCATCAGAGAAATAGTAAGACCAGGTAAAGAAAAGGGTTAACCTTGATTTGCCGATGAAATCACGAACTCTCTCGCGCAGCGCAGGAACTGGAAAGACGCTATACTGTATATTGTAATCTCAGATTACAGGAAAGAAAAACGTCAAGTACAAGATATTGTCAGTACAGGTAAGAGAAATGGAAATACAGGTAAGAGAAGTTGTTAGCACAGGTATGGGGTCCAGGTATGAGAAATGGTAAATACAGGTAAGAGAAACGCTAAATCCATTGGGCAAAATGTTAAGTACAGGTAAGAGCTATGATAAGTACAGGTAAAAGAAGTGGAAGAACAGGTTAAAGAAATGATAAGTACAGCTAGAGAGGAGAAATGATAAGTACTGGTAAGAGAAATGGTAAGAAAAGGCAAGTGGAATGGTAAGTACAGTTAAGCAACGTAATTTGTCTTAAAAATAATCACAATAGAACAGGGATGTGGATTAAATAACTTAGCAAACCGCTTTAATATAGCCTGATCTGTCTCACAAGTTGTATCTCTAACTCAACCTTTGTGTTATCTTTTGTAGATATTGGAACAGCGTACAACATTGTTCACCTGCATTTGCCATTTCTCCGATGATGGCGGTAGTTACCTGTATGTGCTCAGAAATAAAATTTTATAATTATGTATAAATTATTTCCCGACCTCATCTGACTTGTTATAGTCGAAACAGCTGGTATATGTTAGCCTATACAGTAACAGCTATATTAGAATATGGGTCCATCAGCTCAACAATTAAATTGCCCCATGTTCCCATTTATATCCAAAAAGAATGGCCATGTGTTGTATTCTGAATAAAAGGTATTAAATAAAGTTGCACAAGCATCTTGTGTATCGCGATGGATTTTCTCCTTATTTCAATGTTCTTAGAGAAAACGAGACATGTATTAACCTTTCAATTTCAACTCAAGTACGTTATTTAAAGTTGGTAATTCTAGTTTAAGATAACATATCAAAGAGATAAACGAGCCTAAAGATGGACATAACGAAGACCTCAGTGTGGATATTGCTCTGTTGTCAATAACCAGGGCCTTTTCTTTGATTAGCACGTTGCTGTTTAAAGCTCTAGTCGGTGAGTACAATCTTAAAACCCTTAATTAATGAATATTATCGAAACTTGGCGGCCTCTTTTTAATTAATATGTCAATAAATGTTACATTGAGAAAAACTATACGTTGTAAACAATGCTAAGCCTACCTCGTTCTTAAAAATACACCTCTTTCACATCGGCGCCGAAGATTCACTCAATCGAAATCTCTTTGTTACCTATAAAGTCAGATTTGTGTTGCCATACTTAACGTATTTGCATTCTAATAAGGCTGGAGAAGGTGCTCCGAATAGCAGTACCCTCATTAAAGTATCGTGTTACAGATTGTACACTGCAGGGCCTGTTAAACCGCGTATTTATTTAACCTTATAACTAGCCCATTAAATTCCAACAGCGTATTAGCTTTCATTTTACACTCGATTGGCATTGTTTTAATGCCTTTCTTCCAAAGCCGTAACCTACATACCTGTCACTCATGTATTTCTAACATAGACTTCGCAATGTTAGAAGCTGACAGATAGGGGAACATGGGGCACAGAGGAACATGGGGCAAAGTGAAACTGTTTCCAAATAAAATGAGAGCGTGCTGCCATCTCTCGGTCTATTGATTCAT
>JAQQZZ010033827.1:0-10638 GCA_030265115.1 Mopalia vespertina | reverse complement strand
ATATTTTATACACCATATTAATGGTCATTACCTTCTCTCGAGATGTCTATAGGTTACCCATAACACAACTCGAGATTTAAGTTTATTAAGAAACTTCTCTCTGGGAGTTATCTAGAACATAAGAATATTAAGAAACTTCTCTCTATGAGTTGTCTCGATTAACCCTCTTGAAATAAAGATATATATATATTATAGTAAGCAAATCATTCAGACTGACGGATGATTTATCAGTCTTTACTGCTGAACTGAGGGCCATTACTTTATCGATACATTGGATAGAGGAAGTTAGACCAAATAGGGCCATCATATTCAGTGCACTTCAGAATGTTCAAAATGCTTCATAGAAGTCCTCTGAACCGATTGTGTGTGAAATTCTGCATTTAATTTCTTCCTTATATTTCAGTGGTATTGAGGTGTGTCTAGCTTGGGTACCGGCTCACATTGGCATTCCAAATAATTAGTTAAGAGTGCTTTACAATTAGATAGCATCTTCATCCCTTTAATGTTGACCGTTAATGAAATGTTTAATTATGCTAAACAGTACTTTGTAAACTTATGGCCGACTGATTGGGAGGAAGCGAAAGATGGAAGAGTTTACTTCAACTTCCACCCACAAGTGCAATGCTCTCTTAATAAATTGAATAACAGACATGCCAACATCTTGTTGTTGAGGTTTATGTCTGGGTAATGCCATTGAACACCATATTGGATTGCACCCTTCGGGACTATGTGACCTCTGTGATGTAGATGAAACCGAGTCACATTTCTAGTTACACTGTAAACAGTACACTGACCAACGTCACCAATTATTTATTAAGTTGCACTCTTTATGTCATTTTACAAGCAACTATGCACCAAGCAAAGATTGTCCAGGCCGTTGGAACTTTCATTGTTTCAAGCAAAAGATTCTAGATTTTTTTTCTTTTTTTTTCTTTTCCTGGTAAACTAACTACGGTAGCGGTAGTAATAATACCCAATGTATTGTTGTGGCATAATCATTTCCTTAAGGAATTGGAAAACGCCAATAAACCCTAAACAACAACAACAACAAGCTGACTATCTACAAGGAGTAGGTCTCCTGAGTCAGGATCATCAAAACACACACACCCGCATACAAGATGACAAGCTACGAGGAGTAGGTCGCCTGAGTCAGGATCATCAAAACACACACACACGCACACAATATGACAAGCTATGAGGAGGAGGTCTCCTGCTTTGAACTATCCGCTGAGAAGTAATAATTAGAACATTTCAATAATTAAGTGTTTGCTGCAGGAAACAGCACAGGTAATTTACAAAAACAGCCTAAGGAGACACGGGCAGATTCTCTATCAAATGACAATTACACAAAACGACAAAACAAGAGAAACTTATAAATAAGCAATCATAAATTGCTTTTTCTAATGATGAGAGAGAGGGAGGGTGATGGACATACATGTAGATCTGTTTGTCTGATTGTTTGTTTGTCGATACTCAGTGGTATTTCACTGATATGTTTACCTTACATTGATAGTACTGGGTGGAAATCCATGAAACATGGTAAAAATCACCTGGGAAACTTGGTTCAACACCAATAGGGTAGATGATTTGTGAGACACGGAGAGAAACATAACGTGTCATCAGATTCAGGCATTACCTCCATTAATCACATGTTTGACAGAACGCTTATTGATTTGCCACTAAGAGGAAATAAATTGTGGCAGTAAGTGGAGTCTGTGGTAGAATGAGGTGAGAAATTATGATTGTGAGAATCTTCAAGCAGGTGCTTGTCTGACCTGGATAAGAGAGAGTCACAGAGTAGATCTGAATCATTCAGCACAATGCCACATACCAGCCAATAAATTATTTACAACAACATTTTGCTGCCGATGAAAACACATCTATCACTCCATTTACATACACACTGGGCTGGACTCCATTTTTCACAGAGGAAAGATGCAAATAAAAGTAAATAGTAAATAGAATCCAGGAGGTTCAGCCATCATGGAACTTTAAAGAGTGTAATAATAATATAACACCAATAGTGCATCCATTAAGACAACTTACCAAGGATAATTAATTAAGAAAGTTTATAACAGATTAAATGTCAGATATCAGACGAGTATGAGGCAGTCAAAGACATAACACTCAATAATGGTACAGGAGAACAATCAAGGTAATATTTAGTTGATAATACCGGTGGTATTAGATAATGTTTGGCTAATCTGATCAACAAATTAAAACATTATATAAATGGACCATGCCAAGACAGAGTTCGCTTAATACAAAATATATATATGTGACACAGCCGATGAAAATTGATTGGTAGTTGACAATACACTCACATGTGGCATTAAGTGGCAAGCGATAGGTTCTTGATTGAATAAATGAAGCTTTTGGCACAAATAACCTGCATATCTTACATCTGTATTAGTGGTGAATATTTGTGCTGTCATCCTGTCTATGGAGGTAGGAAGAAAACTATAATAAAAGAACAACACGACTTGTGTTTCCCTTCGTCTCACATACAAAGTGTTTTTACAGTGCGTTTGGTGGACTCAATAGATGGTTGAGATTGGCAGGACAAAAATCAGTCAAATGATTAACCCATATTATGATTCTTAATAAACATAACACCTGAAAAGCACATGTCACTATTTAACACCATCTCACAATTGTTTGTTTGATTAGGGTTTAACTTAGTACTGAAGTGTATTTCACTAATATAACAACGGATTGTCCATTTTACACTATTCCATCTTAAATCTGATCAAAACAGAGAGGAAACCTTGTAAAAACTATCCCCACGATTGCCGGAGCTAAGATTGGTAGGCGGCCATGCTAACCCCTAAACCACAGCCAGGATATCAACCCACAAACACAGAGATGTCAGATATTTACAAAACCCCATCAGATGATAGCTAAAACTAACATTTACTCACAAGCACTGATTACGGTGTAAAACCGTACTTAAGTTTTTGGATATGATGGTGTGCCAGCCCAATGGGCAAAAGAAACCATGCTTGATGGCATGCATAATAAAAACATGTTAAAACATTGATAACTTTATTACTATCGTGTTTCAGTTCATGACAAAAGTCAAAATTCTGTCCTGACCATTGTAATATGATAACAGCTGTATTTTGTAGCAATTAGTAAGAGATGCTACAGACGTTCTAATAGAACTGTTGAAAGTGTTGATAATTAGTCATGTTTTATTCAGACTTATTATGGGGGCCAGTACCAGACTGTCTGTGGAGTAAAAACAAATCTGTGAAGTAAAAAAAGCTTTGAGACAGCCTCAATGTCTCAGCAGTCTGTAGAGAAACACTGGGAACCCATTAGACACTGTTTATTACAACGTAAAGGGATGATAAAAATCTGCTGTCAAATGGAATTCCACATTCTACACGGAAAGGAAATGTAAAAAAACTGTGACATAACAACTGTAATATACACCTGTGTCCACTTATCTTAGTCAGAATTATAAAAATACATGGCAGCATGGCTGCCAAAGAGCTCACCTGTTCCGCCAATAAAACGGAATGCATTCTCTTTGACTTCAAGATAACAATGCAAAATAGTTAAATGTCTGTGTAAGGCTTGGAAGAGTAATCAATATGTGTATAGTAAACCGAACTGACAATATTCAGCTCGTTTCATGTTGTGCGATATTTACACAAAATTTCAGAATAATTTGGCCTTTCAATGTGGTGTTTAACGTAAATTTACTTGAAAAGCTTGTTCAAGTAATAAATATGCATGTAATGAGTTGAACAGATAATATCCCTCTCCCCTCAGGTGTGTGACATTTGCCCAAATGTTTAAAACAATCAGGCTTTTCAATTTGAACTTAATAAGGTGCTTAAAACACATATTTTAAAACAAATTTACTTGAAAAGCTTGTTAAAGTAATTAATATGCATATAATTAGGTGAACAGATAATATCCCTCTTCTCCCATGTTGTGTGACATTAACCCAAAACTTTAGGAAAATCTGGCTATTCAATTTGGACATACAGTGCTTATCACAAATTGGACACTTTTTCCTCTAAAACACTATCACCTAATTAGCATAATCAATATGCACAAATTTCCATATAATTTTAATAATCTCTTTCTTTCTGGTCAGCCAAACTGTGTGTAAAATTTCAGAGAAATTCCCTTAGTATACTTAATTACATAAGCCTTAACATGGCTGACACTGATGGAAATTAATAAGTATATCTGTATAAAGCTTTTTAGCGTAATTAATATGCATGTAATGAGCTGAACAGATAATATCCCTCTCCCCTCATGTTGTGTGACATTTACCCAAAATTTGTAGACAATTGGGCTATTCAATTTAGAGTTATGGTGCTTAACACAAATTTGCTTGAAAAGCTTGTTAAAGTAATTAATATGCATATAATGAGCTGAACAGATAATATCCCTCTCCTGTCCTGTTGTCTGACATTTACCCAAAACTTGGACACTAACCTGGCAATATCTGGGCCTTCAAGCATAAGTACATGTACATTTTACATTTTGAAAGTGTAAAATGAGGGCAGCAAATTTATTTTCAATTTATTGGGTTCACAAAACGGAAACATTAAGATTTTTAAAGTACGCTGTCACAACCATATTGTTTTGCGAAATTTGGTAAAATGCAATTCCATCCCCAATTTAAAGCAAGAGGCGGCTAAAGTTTAACCTGGTAACTAATGAAAGGAGCATTTACTCATGTCTTTATTTCAACCGTAAAACTAATTATTCTATGCAACCAGCTATTGGAGTTGAAAGCGATTTCTTCAGGACTAGGATTCTTCAATCAGGTATACTGGCCGAGCTCTGTATACTTTGTGGGGTTTCTCACATAAAACTATCAAACGGCAAGAAGGAGAGAGATGATTAAATCAGAAAACATAATGCATGAACTTGGCTTATTCCTGTACTTGTATATATGATATGTGTTTTCGACTTTCGGCCTTTACCTCATCAAAACTACTTGAAATTATGTTTGATGTTAGATACTCTTTGGTAAATGCATGTTATATATTCAAGTTTATTACACTCATATGATGGGGTGCCAGCTCAATAGATGATGGAATTGTTTGTTTGGTTGTTTGTTTGGGGTTTAACATCGTACTCAAGGGTATTTCACTTATATGATGACGGATTGTCCACTTCACACTGTTCCTTGCCTTATTACGGCGGAAAACTGGGAGGAAACTTCGTAAAAAACACCCCCGCGATTGCTGGAGCCACATCTTATGACTCACTCATATACCTGAGGGTCGACAGACGGACTCGATCCTGTGAACGGTACATCGTAGTATGCTCAGAAAGCACACTTGCTAACCACTAAGCCACGGCCGCAGGCCCTGGATAATGGAAACCAGCCTTGACACCACTGGCAACAAAGACAAAAACAGGACAAAGACAAGAAGCAATACATTGACATCACAAACAGATCAGCTTCATGTTGCCTGTTAACTCAGAGCAACAGAGCAACAAGAACCGCCCTCCCAGCCCTCTGCGTAACATAATACAATGGCAACACTATTTTTGTTTTGAATAGGTTGGTGATTTGTTGAATTTGTTTTCAAGCGATCACTTAAACATGAAAATTGAAACACTGGATGATGACAGCAATATTAATTGCTCTGATGAATTTGGTGACAATCTCATCCATGTCAAAATGTAGGATTTATTTGTTTCTTTGATTAACACGTTCCTCTGGCTATTTTTGCTCATATGGATGCCTGCGGCCCAACGGATTGAGGAAACCGCCCCTGACAACAAACAAGGACAATCACAAGAGAAGATGCAATACCATATGACACCACAAACAGATAAGTTTGGTTATAGTCCCTAACTCTGACAGCACAAGGGTAAACTGAAACTCCCTCTGACCACCTGCTCGAAAGAAGGGGGATTCACTCACACCACATACAGATAAGTTTGGTTATAGTCCCTAACTCTGACAGCACAAGGGCAAACTGGAACTCCCTCTGACCACCTGCTCGAAAGAAGGGGGATTCACTCACACCACATACAGGCTCTTAACAGTGAGTTAATATAGGTTATTCCACAGGTATATGTGGGATATAGTCTGATACCAGTATGTGCCTTCTGGACAAAATATCAGCAAGTATCCCACATAAACCAGTTGGTATTATAAATGTTCTGTGAATGAACACTTATTTCAAGCTTTGTTCTAGAACATCTGTTTTGTTGATTTAATAACGCATGCAGGGTAAATGTTATAATAAAGATATTATATTTTACTGTTTTATCTGGATGTGAAAGCCAATATGAGGTTGTCTATTTCATTTGTGCCATGCATTTATGAAATACAAATATTACTATCAGTTATGCATATCTTCAGGATGAATTATTTATTTCAGCACACTACGAATCTGTTGTTATGTCCTTTGTAATGTAAAGTTATATGCTGCAGGGATTTTCAGATTTCAGATTTGTTTATTTAGCTCAGGCCCAAAACTGGGCTTGCAGTACATGAAACATGAATACAAATAATATTAGCTCTTGTTTTACAATGGTATTGATCGTGGTTGTAAAACAGAAAACAATGGAAATAATTTTAAGTAACATGGGATATGATGGATAAACATTTATAATCATACTGTTCAAGCACACAAATGAACTGTGCGTGACTTTTCAGGACTTCTATATTGTGAATAGGTTTTCTAAACCATAGCCTCGTTTATTCCTTACGATATACACGGAAATTTTCTTCAAGCGTTCGGACTCATAAAAAGGACAATCAAAAATGTAGTGGTATTCGTCTCCAATTGAGGAATTACATTTTTGACAAGAACGCTCTTTTAGTGGTGTGTTAGTCCATCTACCGGTCTCAACAGTAAGTGAATGGTTAGACGTTCGAAAAAACAGAAGTCTCTTCGACAAGTTTCTGGGAGGATGACAAGATAGTTTTCAAATTCTAACTTTGTCTTAATTTTTTAATAGAATCGTCCCTGTGATGAATCTGATATGCAAACATGCCAGGTTTGTCCATATTGGTCACATAAAAGTCTGCTGGTACTCACCGATAGCCACATACTGTTTGGAAAGAACTGGTTGTCCCATATATCACAAAGTCCGAGGTTACACAGAATGTCCAAACATAATTATCACTTTTTTGTACATTTGTACATCATGCTAGAAATTTTATTTTGCTGACCAGTTAGCAGTTTACTCCAGAAAATTATTATTCGATGTTAAATAAAAGCACAGACATGACAGTTTGGTCAAACAGTTCTAATAAACAGTCTAGATTTCGACGCTTTATGAGGAGACAGTGCATTGCCTTCGTTGTCTTAGTAACGTTGTCCTTCATAAAATGTTTATTATTTCTGTTAGTACTAAAATAAACCCCAAGATATTTGAAGTGGTCAACCACATCAATGTTTTTATTATCTAATTTAAATGAATATGGATAATGCAGATGGTCTCCTAGTTCCAAATATGACAATTTGCAATTTTTCAGCATTTATTACCAATTCCCATTCCTTACAATATTGTAGGTAGTTCACTATTTCCAGACTCTAGGTCTAGTTGTGTTTCATTACTTCAATAATAGCTTGTAGTGTAAATAAGTGGTCCAAAATAGAGTAATTGGGTGGGTACTTCATATTTTATGTCCGCCTTGTATTTAAAAAAGGGAAATCCATAAGAAAATATTATTCAAAGACTGATTTTGTTTGTGCTGTTTGTTTCATGTGTTGCAGCATATGAAAGTTTTATTTCATTTCTTAATATTATGGGAATGGTTTTGAAACTACTCCCAGTGAATGCCAGTGTGGACAGCCAATATGACCAGGTCGATTCCTCGTTGCTCATCATATATATTTTGAATAAATGAAGAGAGAAATATGTTTGACTCCACTCGGAATTGAACCTGGGGCCTTTGGGTAACAGGTCCAACACTGTACCAACTCAGCTATAAAGGCTCACCGCAGGATGAGTCCCGAATTCTAACCCAGTGAAGACGGGGATTTTCACTCCACATAAAGCACAGACATAGGGATGCTAAACTAGCATTCTTTTGATTAAGATACTATTCACAATTGGTTTTTGAGTAAATCGGAAAGAGTGATTCTGGCATATATATATTTTGATTGATTGATTGGTGTTTAACGCTGTGCTTAACGGTATTTCACTTATATGATGGCGGTGTATTCAAACAATACTTGACACTAGCATAACCAAGATGTGAAGCGTTTCAATAATGTTAGAAAGTTTATTTTTCTCCAATGATGAGTATATGATGGCGGTGTATTCCAACAATAATTGACAGTATTGCTACTCTTCGAACAAACTGCCCTTAGCCAGAGGGCTATATATTTTAAATAAATGAAGAGGGACAAATTTGCTTGCCTCGACTGAGAAGACATGTTCAAGGTTTAGTCAACAGTGCAAAACACACAAAATAGTGATTTCAATTGGAGGGGCCCCGAGGCTTTGACCCTCGGAATAAAGCAATACTTATTGCACAATACAGCTGGTCGTTTTAGCAGGCTTTTTTATTTTGTATTTTTTTTTCAAGTTATAACATAAACCAATAAATATTCAGATTCAGATATCTAATATAGAATTTATGGTGAGATAAAAATAAAGTGTGTGTAAATGGAATCTGCGTACTGGGTTTTAGTCATCTGGATCAAATTTGAATGAAGGAAGTCCTTTTAAGATTAATGGATTTAGCTTAATGAGCAATCATAACTACATGTTAAAATACAGATAAAAGCTAATCCATGCACATTTTGTCCCTACACATTGGTCGAATTAGGACAAACATACTAATGAGGATCATTTAGTAAAATGGTCCTCAGGTTTGACCAGAAAACAACTCCTTTGTTTATTCTATTTTTTTAAAACTTTGACACTTGAGAGGAGTGAACAAACTGCATCAATATACTCATAATAAATTGGTCTTATTTCAATTGATTCAATACTTGATTTATCTTATTGCAAGTACTGATAATAGTACTTGTTACTGATGCCTGGAATGATTGATTTATTGATTGGTGTTTAATGCCACATATAGACACATGAGTGGATTGATGTATTGCATAAAGCAACAAACAAACTAACAAATCTTTGAACCTTTTCAACACAAACCATTCATAGAAAATACCACTTTACTCTTTATATAATACTATTCCAGAATGTGTGATCGGAAGGTTTTAAATTTATAGTACAAAACAAACAAGTTGTTTGTCATTCTCACTGTGATTGATTTTGCTGTTATAATTTGTTATTTTTCACACTTTTATCGGAAGTAGACAAAAAAGTTATATATTCCAGATTTCTAGGTTTTCTCGAGTTAGTGTAATATGCTCAGTACTTTATTTCCCAAGCATCTGTGTATATTCTCTTAAAATCTCAGGGCTAGATTCATTGTGGATGCTCAAATTGTATTTTTTTAAGTTGCTAGAAGAAAAATGGCCTCGGAAAATGGTTTGGAAAATCAGATTATGATTGATGAATGGCAAATACCAGTATTCAATTTTTTTTATTATCATTCTTTGTGCGATTCGTAAGGGCTCTGCCTTAACAAAGAGAATCATTCGATTTGAAAAGTTTTGATCGACTAATCAACTTCAGAAACTGAGGTAATCATACTTTCATACAAAATATTGACTATGTTGTACCCCTGATTTCTCAACATATATAAAACAAGTGAAAACAGTTGCATGAAACAAGTAACAAACGCTACACATGCCTTCCATAAACAAATTTAGATCAGGTGATTTATGACCCGAAAAATACATGTTGAACATGCAAAAGCCAGCGTTCCTGTAGCGCCTTTATGACCCACCTTAAGTCTCTGCAAGTTTATTCAGAACCATTTGAGCTATACAGCAAGTGAATTGTGACTATTGCAACTACGCTTATTTGTTATGATCAAATAAGCTTTCAAAATGTCTTTTTAATTAAATGAAACCCATGTTATGGTAAGTTTACCATTTAAAACTCAGTTGTGATAACTATTGCCCATCATAGCCATTGAGCTATGACTTCCAACGAGGTGGCTGGCTGAGCACTGCAATGGGTAATATACTATGAGCGGCACTACTTTCGGCCTTGGCATAGGTGAATTTTTTGGATAATGGCAGACATGTATTGAATTTCATGAAGGCCTGACAATAGCAAATTACAGATTATGATTTTTTACTTTCCTTCATGATTATGAGGGAGATGGAGACGGGGATTCAGTACACCAAGATTCTGTGTCGTGAATGTACTTTGTGATTTTGGGGGATTCGTGAGGGCTTGATGAAGATGCTCCCTAACTGCCAATAGTAGCAGTGAGCATTTTAAAGATCTCATGGGATGACAACCATAGTTATGGAGAACAAGTTTAGACATGACTCCATGGGGATGTGGACAAAAAGTATCCAATCTTGCCATGACTGCTCAGTCTATATATATATTTTGACATTGTGGTATACCTTATAACTTGTAAGAACAATATGTTGGTGAAACCAAAAATCCCCGTCGGCTTAGAGTCAACAATCATTTGAGCTCCATTAGGTCCAACCTCATATCCCCAATAGCTGAACATTTCCCTCTCCCTGATCATTCGGTTAAAGATCATTTTGAAATCATGCCGATTGAAAAAACACAAATTCTTTCCTCTGAGGAAGAAAC
>JAQQZZ010033826.1:0-24168 GCA_030265115.1 Mopalia vespertina | reverse complement strand
GTGAATTGTATTCTAGGGTGATGACTGTTCATGTGATTTAGTAGGATGGATGGATTGTCTTGTTGGTTGAGTACAACAAGGTGTTATCAACTTTCCTGTACCATGCTATGGGATGGATGGGGATGTTGGATAGGGCAGCTTCCATCCATACCAATGTTTTCCATCTTATCTGTACTTCCGACTTCTATATGCATCTAAAAGAATCTATACGACTAGAATAATAATAATTATTATATTAATAATTAAAGCTGCAAGCAGCGATTGACAGGGTTTCAGGTTTGAGCTGTGTAGCCATCGGCAGAAAACGATTAAATTGTATAACGATGTAACACCCGCTTTTGTAATACTGTGCTGGTATCTGGCCGGGTGTTAGAAAAGACATGGGATATTTAAGTAAAATATTACAGCTACATTCTATTTTTTTGCACCATCTTCCACTGTTACAATAGTGGCACCGCTGCTGCACTCACGCTGTACTGAAACCGTTGTCCCGCTCCAACGGTTCAATAGAGCCAAAGTATTATATCATTTTCACTCTTATATTGCTATATATGGAGAGGTTAAAATTACAGCTACGTACCGTGGAGATCCCAAAAACCTAAAGCAATAGGCAAATCCTCCTAGAAAAACAATGGCAATGATTGCATGGGTTTACTTTCGATAAATACCTGTTTTTATGCCCTGCAGAAAATTTAAAAAAAACAAGCAACCCGAGCTATGGGTAATCAGCGAATGAATGATAGAACACCTCATGGTCTATCTTACGAGCTTTATTACGTAAGTCTAAATGCTTAAATTAAACAGCTATAAGTTTGAACTTTGACCTATTTCTTCCTCAATATGACCCAGGACCAATGCACTATGAATGCAGCCACGTGTCTGTAGACAAAGGGTGTTTCCCTCCAAATCTCTGGCATTGCCTAGATTACTAACACTTACTTTCACTTTTATCTTTAAACTTGGCACCTGTTGTACTTTATATCAGTGTTTCAAATTCAGGGTCCTGTGTTTATTATTTATAGAGAATCATATGGGCTATCTTATAGTGTAAAAATTATCAATGAAGCCCATGTAAAAGAGAACCTATTGTAATTTGCATTTTGCAGGATCTGCCATGGTTTAACACAGGGGAGAAAATAACTTAAGTATCTGAACTTCTGTATTTATAACTCACTGGTATATCGAAATTGTTACGGAGAGCGTATAGTTCAGTATAACATCAATATTGATAACCTTGTAGAAAGTTTGGTGACTCTAGATGCAGCAGTTCTTTACATCTAGCAGTTTTCTTACACACAAGGAGGTGCGAAAAAAAAGTAAAATTATAATAACAGCGACAAATAAAACGAACAAAAACAATAGGGTTTCCAGCTGAATGCTCGAACCCCTAATAATAACAATCCTTTCGATTTCAATCGGTGTTCCAAGTAAACTTTGAAACCTAATAAAGTAAACACCAATCAAAACAAAAACAAAATATCTGGGTTATCATCTCTGTTGTCTGGCTTCATGCCTGCATAGTGTAGTGGCTAGTGTGTCTGTCTACTCCTCGTACTTCATTGTACTGCTCATGGGTTTGAGTCGGTTTATTGCACTGAGGTTTATTAGAAAGTCACATGATGAGGTTTTCTCCCAGTTTTCCACCATATTTAAGCAAGGAACAGTGTGAAATGGACAATCCGTTGTCATATAACTGAAATACCCTTAAGTACGCATTAAACCCCGAACAAATGGAGAAACATTTTGTTGGCATAGGGAGGTGTTGATACATGTATTTCCATGTGTGACATGATGTTTTAGGTTGCCCTTGGTACAGTAACCAATGTTGAAGAAGCTGTGAACTGGCTGAGATATACATACATGTTCACAAGAATGAAAAAGAACCCACTGGTTTATGGACTCGCATATAAACAGTTACAGGTTTGTCTGTTTTTATCATCTTGGCCCTATTTAGTGCCCTACAGTCGAAAGCAGTGGAGAGCTCAGCCTTACCCCTCTTCTCCATGACACACTTGTGAAGTCAATCTGGGTGTGGTGTTTTGCTTTTGAATGCCCTGTAATCGTTTGTTGTCAGTGACCTGTAGATGTGTTTTCTTCATGCCAACATGGAAGTAAAATAACCTCAAGTGCAGAGTAAAACCCCAACAAAATTTCAGTGATCTGTGCATAAGATTTGTTGCTATTCTTTCTTCCTGTTGTGGTTGGAGGGAGCTTCATGTTGCCCTGGTGCTCTAAGAGCTAAAGGGGAACAGGAAGCCGATCTGTTTGTGGTGTCTATATTGGGTCCTGTCATTGTCCTGTATTTGTCCCGTCTTGTCTTTGTTTGTTGCTAGTGGTGTCAAGGGTGGTTTCCTTCACTCATTGGGCTGGCAGGTCATCATATAAGTGAAATACCCTTGAGTATGACGCTAAACCCTAATAAAAAAAAAACAATCAGTCAAACAAACAAACTATAAAAGTTAACTTTATTATTTTAGAGGGACAGAGAATTGAAATAAAAATTTTGTTACTGCTATGAGGTCAACTTTAGCACAGTGTAATAGTTTCTCTGGAATTACCTTGACGCAAGATCAGCAGCTTTGGTAAACAATTTTCGTTTGTAATAATGAGCAATGAGGTTACCCATTGCGTATACATTTCCCCTGTCTGAAGCCTCTTTTAGACAGATATAGGCGGCATCTGTGTTTGCTTTCACTCCAACACCGTGTTCATACATAACACCCAATGCACCTGTTAAAAGAGGGTCAGAGAAAGTCAGTCAGATTTCTATTTCATGGTTGAAGGAAAAATTTGATAAAAGGTTCACCAAAACATGAACAGTGCATAAGACTACCAGAAGAAAAAAGAAAAAAAAAAAGAAATCAAGCATAAAACAATGACAATAACCTTAGACTGTCATGGAAATAACCACAAGTACTGAAGATAAGGTGTCGCCATGGTAACAATGGTCATCTTAGGCTAGGATCAGATTACCCAGAGATAATTTCAGTTAACAATTTATGACCTAAGGGACCAATATGAATTGCACATACCGTAGATTTGTTTTAATCATACAGAGATATGTTTGAATATATGTTGATTAGTGATACAGTCATATGGGGATTATAACTTAAAAATAAAATGTTAAATAGTCACAAATCTGAACCCATTCATGTAAATATTCAAATTTGCACAAAGTAGAAAACAAAACAGACTCATAAACAGGTATAAATAAAAAAATATAAATTTAAACTACCGTAAAATAAGGTATTAAATTACCTTGTGATTCCAGTCCACCATTACCCGTGGCTTCAGAGTGCCAGAAAAATGCCTTCTTAAGATCAAGGTTATCTTCCGTGGAGTAAAATAACCCGAGGACGGTTTGAGCTTTTATACTGGCTTTTGGATTTCCGTCATCAGCAGCGAGTAACCACCATCTATCAAGAGAATAGTATTATGGATTATTTAATAATTTGTGAATTGTTTGCCAGATTTAGTATCTGATTGTAGTATTACCAAGTTTGGGTAGAAAAAATTTACCAGTTCTGGAGATATGCTCCGGATCTCAAACAAAGTGTGACTGACAGACAGACAGAAACTTTGTAGCAGAGGTATAACTACACAGGATTTGGTGACAGGCATATATTCTACACTTTACAAGAAATCGAGTTTATCAAACTGTTGGGCCAATTTTTTTACTACTGTGACAAAAACTGGGATTCAAGCCATGCTATTTGTTTTGCTTTTGCTACTGACCTAAAAACCGACAAGCAGGCAACAATTAGAAGATTCACTTCTCTGTATATAATGTATGTCGACTACAAACAAATTTGTCCAAGGGCAACGCACTCCAAATTTAAGGTTGCCCTGTTGTTGCCTCTTTATTGTTTGGCTACAAAACTAGTCTGCTCTTTGAGCCACTACACAATGCCACAGGGTTTGCCACCCCAAAACAAAAAAAAATCAATTCAAATTGCTGCTTGCCAAAGTCTGCACAATATAGCTGATTTAAATTTAATGCAATAACAGACAATTGACTGATGAGTTGATGACTTATCCATGTTTGATTGGATTATGACTGACATATTGACAAATCTTTGTTTTGTATCACTATAAACAAAAATATTAAGGTCCTACAAAATCATTGAGTTAACTCCCTTTTACCTTTCTGCCTCAACATTACTCTGCGTTGTACCAATCCCTTGGAAATAAGCTCTGCCTAGATTATACTGAGCAGAATGGATCAGGTGACGAGCATGTTTGGATTCAGATGTTGCTACAGTTAACATCAAATCCACAGCCTCTTCCTAAGATGAGAAGAAATATATTAATATAAGTAAATACAACAAATATAAATGGACAATTGAACAATATTTTCACCAACTTATTAAATACCAACAGGATAACAGAAGTGCTGTATATATAAAAAATACAGTACGTTTAATCCACTAATTTTACACCATTTTAGATTTGAGTCTAGGGATATCACACTTATTAACCTATGCTAAATAATGACAAACCAGACAGATCAAAAGAATGAAACAAAAGAAAAACAGGACCAGACAGATCAAAAGAATGAATGTAGGATAAACAGGACCAGACATATCAAAAGAATGAAACAAAAGAAAAACAGGATCAAACAGATCAAAAGAATGAATGTAGGATAAACAGGACCAGACATATCAAAAGAATGAAACTACAGATAAACAGGACCAGACAGATCAAAAGAATGAAACTACAGATAAACAGGACCAGACAGATCAAAAGAATGAAACTATGGATAAACAGGACCAGACAGATCAAAAGAATGAATGTAGGATAAACAGGATGCGATTTTAATTAAAAAAGGGAGATATCCTAAAAATAAAATTATAATAAATAATAAAACTTGGAGTTCAATTTGTATAAATGTTTCACAATCCTGTGAGAGCAACATACAGCATTTGACTGAATTGTGGAATCTTAAGCCTTTTTTGAATGTTTTAGAATATTAATCATTACCCATTCATAAATATTTGAGCCCTATTAATTGTTTGGAACAGTATTATCACCTAAGTACTTTTTGTTATTTTAGTAGTGAAGGTTTTAATGTAAAGTAACTCAATTTTTAACAAAATAGTAAACTTCATGAAGGGATTATTTATGGGACATATATAGAATATCATGCTTGAAGGGGGATTTTCAAACAGTGACTGTGTGTATGGTGAAAGACCATTTTTTGGTTTGTTTTGTTGTTGTTGAGGTTGTCATGTATTCTTATCTTTTAATGCTGCTTCACTTGTCTGTATACTTACTGGTCTTGCTTCACAACCCATTGCATCATATAACATAACAGCTAGCTGGTACATGGACTGGAAGTCAAACTTTTTGGAACGTTCAAAATACACCAGGGCTTTCTTATAAATTTCCTAAAATTAGAAAAAAGGAAACGGGTATAAAGTTAACTGCTATAACCTTACAGCTGTAGGACCGTCACACTGAAAAAGAATACGAACAAAAAAAGAAGAAAAAAACAAACAAACTTGAATACAAGAACAGAAGAAAATACTTTTTAATTCTTGTTCCATCCTTGTGGCTGTGCTGCTGTAACATAACACTATGTTATCACTTATAGCTAACTCTGTTTCCAGTCAACAAAAATCACCAATGATTTGCAATAAAGTATTTGTATAAATAATTTCACACAAAACTATTATCAAATACTTTCTTGAAGTTCTACAGTACACTACAGTGGAATCATATGGCAAGCAAGTTAAACAAACAAACTTAAAAGAATTTATTCGGAGACTCAGAAAGTAATTTAAAACGATATAAATGAGACAAAAAAGTATTTCAAACATTCAATTAGAAGTTTATACAAACATTTTCGAAGTAAAACTGGCCCAATTGGAAATATGCTTGTTTTTCTCCTTGTCTTATTTTGTCCAGTAAAATGGACTCCACATTGTCAAACAGTTGTGACTTGGTGAGTTTTATTTCGCCTGCTGTATATTCTGCTTCTTGTCTGATATCAGCTAAAATGTTGGTCTGCGTCGGGATGGGTTCCACTGGAATATCATTGGTTATTTCCATCTTGTGAAATAAAAGAAAGAAAAGAAAAATCATCATCATATTAAAAAGTCTTGGACAATATGTAGTCAAACCATGCAATTTGTACTGGTGAAAACTACAGCTGAATAACAAGCAGACTTTAATAGTTGAGTGCTGCAAGTGCTTTATGATCATCCAGGTCATACATCTGCTTAAAGACATTATAAAATCTCTTTCAATGACTATTGATAGACTCATCGGAACATTATGTAATACTGAGACTACATATTAAACACTTCGATTACACACCCATTTGCCTTGGGGTATGTCCACTGAGCAGTGGCTATAACAGTAACCTATTTATATTTTTAATTGTAGAGAAAGAAAATTTTGCTTGCTAATTATATGTACAAATCCAGGCAATGTTTGTGTCGAGGATGGCCAGAATAGAGTCACTGCGGATTAGCCTTTTAGTTCTTGTCATTTGGGGCATATTAGACTGCAGTTGCTTATATGCATTTCTAAGGTTATAGCCGTTCATAAGGCTGTCTGAAAAACAGCTTTGTCGAGAACCAAAAGTATGTATGAAGATTGAGACTAGAAACAGCTAATAGAGGATTTTAATTGGATGTTTAACAATAAACCCTATTCTGGCAATCCTCAAGAAAAGTGCCTACTTTCATCAGAGCTATAAATAAAGGGTTTATATATAGCCGATGATTAGTGAGAAACGTCTAGGGGTAACTTTCGCCTCTTTAATTGACTATTATTCCAATACTGAATAGTCCACAAACTTTTTGGGGATACTAATGCAGTATATATTAAGTATCTATTAAAATGAATTTACTCAGAAAGGTCAACTATCAAAATTCACCAGTTGGTAAACCTATTAAGATAGACTACAATGTATATCCATATAGCGCTCTGCCCTCGACCCAACAGTGAAATACAGTTAACTATGATTAAATGAAGGTAAAAGTTTAATATCACTGCTGAAGCATTTAATCAAGAAAGGGTCTAAATATGGCAATTACTTAAAATGAAGATAGTAATTGTCTACTGTTTATAATGATGATATTCCTGCAGAGCCAATACACTGTTTGAAAAGTGGTACATGTATTTGATTGGTTTCAATTCATAGTTTTCTCTATTTTATTTTGATCTATCTCTGACAATCGACAGGCAATGTGAGTGACAAGGTCTGATGTGAAGTTTGAGCAGACAATCCAGAAATCATCCTTGCTTCGAGAGGAAGTAAAGACCGCTAAACCAGATCTGTCGTAAATGTGTTCAAATAATTTTTTTCATGACAAAGAATATTACACTATCTTTGAACAAAGGAAATGCTACATTTTAATACAGAACACAATTGATGATTATTTTTTGTATTCGTTATACCTTCTCAGTTATGTGTACAAGTTTAGTTTAGACTAGTTTTAATGTGTTTGCAAAATTGCTGCAGCAACTAATAGTGTGGTGAATGTGGATAATTCGATATATATAATTATTTCTAAAATAGAACAAATCTAACATAAGACGATAGTCGATAGGGCCTAGTATTAGTTTGATATCCAAAATGTCAAAAACTAAACTGTTTACTCAACACCTGGCAACACAAGCAGTTGACTAAGTTTATTCGGCACGCTTAAAAATTGTATATGACAGTTACGAAATCTAGGCAATTATTAAGAAAATAACAGTCATTAGTATGTTTGCTTATCACAACATCAAATTTTACTGGGATAATGTGTCAAAAACAAAAGTGACATTTATTGGATATGTAGTACAACAACAACAAACCGTTTACTGACACAAGCACTGAAGCATTTCTGTGTAGTATTAACAGTGTAGTAGCTTTCCTGACTCAACCATACCTTTGGAAATCCGATAAGATTTATTTCTGTGTTCAGTTTAAGGTCAATGTGCTCAAGATGTGACAGAAATTAAATTTACTTCCATCCCCCATTTCCCTCCATTAGGCTTCCAGTATCTATGGTGACCAACACTGATTCGGGCTGAATGTACTTTTACAAACAAAAATCTACACTAAGTAAACGAAACAAAACAAAATAAAAATTTCAGATAAAATAAAATAAAATAAAAGTGCATTTGAATTAGAAAGAAAATTGGCTTAAAAATTTCTATTTTTTTGGCAGGCTACTAAAAATAGATTATATTTTTCTGCGGAGTGGCGGAAAGTTGTTGTGACGTTTGGCATGTGCTTCCTGCAACGAAATCAACTCTGGGTGACAGTTTGAGTTTATAATTCAATTCCAATCTTTTTCTTCAGGTAAATCGAATCGGATAAGATTTGTCTGTGCAGTTGATAAATGCGCTTATTGGTTTGAGATTTGTCATTGCGGTGGATTTCACCTGGTCTGCACTGGTCATTTTGATCGTTGATGCGTTGTTCACTGTTAGTGTTACTTATTGCATACGCTATATACGGTACCAGGATCTACTGTTACTAGACGTACAATCAGAATGTAGAATAATAAAACGTAAGACTGCATTGACGATACTTGGATCTAATGGAGATCAAGACCCAGGTTAGCCAAGGTACCATAACCGTATATAATGGTTGGGGAGAGTAGCTAGGCCGACCAATATTGCTCGGACTACTTATAATAGCTACATGGGCTGGGTTACAAGGGGGTATTCCTTCAGGTGACACATCTGTACGAAACCACAGGCACACGGGGCAATGTAGATCCAGGTACCGTCATTATATAGCGTATACATGACATGATGCTATATTGACCGTACAGCTGTCTCAAAAACTGTTTTGTGGATTGTGCTTTTTATCCAAACTACCCCAAAAGTAAATCTGTTTAAATGGAAACAACATAAAAACCGCCAGTCGATTGATCAAAAGGTCTGATTTTAGAGTTCCTTACCTGCATTCATCACTTACTGCTTGCATATAATCTAGCAACCAGCTATGGAAGTTCTTCCTCCATCTTTATGTCAGGCCTCTATAAATAGAAAGGTGGATAACGGCTAGTTTCAAAGAACAGCCAATATCTAAAATAGAAAGGCAATTCAGCGTTTTAACGTATCATAATCACCCTCCCAGCCATTCTACATATACAACAGTCTGCATAAAATGACTCTTTTCTGTTTAATAACACTTCGAGGTGAGCTAGTTAGAGGACTCACTGCTCACACGAGCGCTTGCAGAACTGAAGTATGCATAATACACTGTTTGTCAGCTAGTTGGGTGATTTGGAAATATTGCAGCTGTTCGGTCTACTAGGCCTGAGATGACTGGACAATGAATACACTATCATATCATGTAGCCTAACAGCTTATGTCAGTCATGATGATTGGAAGTAAAAAAGCGTACTCCCCAGTTTATTTGCAGCTTCTGTGTCCTCAAAATCTTGTACATTTCTCAAATACACTCGTCAAAAGTGTTGTGGTTTATAGGCAACATTTTTTTTTTAAATCACTTTGTCAACCTGGCAGATAAAAACAAAACATGGGACTCATTTGTGGTTTAAACACACTTTAAAGGATAAATGTGGGTAAGAATCTTTATATAGACTTTTTGGGTCGGTCGACTATATTTGTAAAATTTTGTTTGTTTAAAAATACATAGTTTTGGTGTACCAGGTTATTTTGGGTGAATAAAAAGCTGTAAAATCCTTGACTAGCGAAAGCATTCAAATTAAAGGTTGACCATCTGTATCATCAATAAAGTGCACAAGACGTATGACAGATACCTGGATCTAGCAGCTGTCTTGTATTTGTGAAATAGCTTATTGTCCAAATGTAAAGCCGATGAAAAAAAAAAATCCCGACAGGGTGAATGGGGAAGTGAAAATTTTGAGAGAGTGGTATCTACTATGTTGTTGTTGGGCTGCATTGTTGGAATTTTCTGTTGAATTGGACCGTCAACTTGGAAATTGAGTTTCACACAGCCATGTCAGCTGAAGGAGCAACCCCATGGGGGCACCATGTAGCTATACCAGCTAGTTTAAGCATAACAATATTTCTCGATCTAGCTACTCTCCTCATCTTGATATATTATATACAGCTGCGAGGACATGATGAACATCCTTACTTTTCCTGGAAGAGACAATTTATAAACTCATGTAGCCAAAGCCAGCGATTTTCTATTAATTTTCTGATATTGATTTTCATAAAACTTTTGGGCCTTCCGGATAACTCCTAAGTTTCCAAAATTCATAATTCAGTATAATCTGTTCACAGGGAATATATAGTCATTATACATAATGTTAGAGATCAACAGTAACTTAATCGTACAAAATTCATGTGATGTCATGTAGCTATGCTCAGGTGCTTGTTTTATGCTGTTGTTGCAGTGGAAGATGTTGCACCCTTTTGGGGGGGGGGGGGGGGGGGCATATTTCTTGCCGATGTCAGATGTGTGACAGTCTACAGACTATTATCAACCACAGATTAAGCATAAATTTTCCCCTTGACAATGTTGCTGTTTGGTTTAGGTCTGTCAATAAAATTTTGTTATATTTAAAAATATATGTTTTTCATAACATTTCAGTGCCGTGTGAGTCTGTGTAGTTTTCACAATGTCTTGTCACAACATTTAAACCAGTTTCTTCCTAAACTTTTGGATCCTTCAATAAATCCTACTTGGTGCTGCAAAGGCCAGCGATGATTTTGGAAGTATTGTTGATTTATGTCTCTCTGAATTTTCCAGGTGCTATTGATGTTGAACAATGAGCCAGCCAGCACCACCCTCCTCTTCCAAGGAGAAAGTTCAGTCCGTGCTCTTGAGGAAAGGCTCTGCAAACAAGATACCCCTAAAAGAGAAAATTGTTCAGATCTATGAAGCATTTTTCCAGGTACAGTATTATTTGATCTTTCCAGTTTATCCAGAGACTCGTCCATGTTTATGTTTACCTAGAGACCTGTCCACCCAAAGTTTATCCACAGACCTGTCCACCCAAAGTTTACCCACAGACCTGTCCACCCAAAGTTTACCCACATACCTGTCCACCCAAAGTTTATCCACAGACCTGTCCACCCATATGTTTATCCACAGACCTGTCCAGCCATATATTTATCCACATACATAACCACCCATAGATTTATCCACAGACCTATCCAACCATAGGTTTATCCACAGATCTGTCCACCCATATGTTTATCCACAGACCTGTCCACCCATAGGTTTATCCGCAGACCTGTCCACCCATAGGTTTATCCACAGACCCATCAACCCATATGTCACACCAATAGCTCCCCATTGATTTATCAATTGACTTGGGCACCCATAGGTTCATCCACAGAATTAACAACCCATCAGTTCATTAAGATCTGTTCTCTCATAGATATATCTATAATTTTTTAATATACTACAGGTACATTGAATATTTTCTCCTAAAATGTGGTTAATTTTAAACATTTTTAGGTCAAATGGAACATTTTATTCGATATACGGACAGCTGAGCAACCCATAAATTTGACTTTTATCAGCAATTGCATAGATATACATATATAAAATTGGTGTGTTTGTCTGAACATGTACATCTGTGTATCATGTATACTGTATATTTCACAATTATACAGACACTGCCAAATATAGCTGTTCTCTTTAAGAGGTCTATTTTATAGCATAAAACACTCTGTTTACAATAAATGATAAAGAAAAGGGTATAATTTTATGTGTGCAATCATTGATTAAATATTCAACTAGTTTGTGTTTGCTTCTACATGTTTTCTTGTTTGCAGTTATATCACATTTAATGCTGACAGACTGGTACTGAACCTCCATTTGATTTCGTTTTTTCATTTTGTTTTTTTTGTTATAAGGGTGAGGATCCTTCTATTGGAAATCCAAACTTTTGGGATGAACTGTTTCTGCTCAAGGTTGGTCTTGAAAAATCTAGGTTGATTAAAAGAAATTGAAATAGATGAAGGTTTTGCATATGTCACTATGTATTTTTGTTTGGTTGTTACATGCCTGATAGTTCCACAATGTGTCATTCAGGTAATGTAAGCTGGGTCATAAAGAAATGACACAGCTTTGTTAATATTCTAGACTATTGTAATGGGCCCATGGCCTTGGCTTAGTGGTAGCGTGTGCGCTTACTAATCTTACTTTGATTTACTGATCACGGGATCAAGTCCATCTGTCGACCCTCAGGTATATGAGTGAGTCACACGATGTGGAAGAAGATCTTCCAGTAACTTGGTTATTATTCTGTGAATCGCTTCATTATCTTGTATAATAATGTATATCATTAATACTGGAACTATAAAACTGTATAGATTTTTTAACAAACAACAACAAAAAGATGCAAACATTGTTTATATTAACCAGTGTATTATTGTATGATATGAATTGTATCATACTTATAGCATACTTTTTTAGAAATCATTGACCAGCATTCCTCTCAAAAAAGGGATTTCCTGTAAAAAATGTACCACAGAAATACCTTTATGTTGTTTAAGTAAAGGTGTTAAGTATTTTGTGCTACATGAATTCCTACATTTACAATGTGTCTGAATTCAGGTGAATGGTGTATACCTGGACAAGGAATTCGACAAACTAACAGGGGAAGGACTCCTATCATTAAAGGTGAGTTTATAATAATGGCTTCACTAATTACACTGGTTGTATACCATCTTCAGGTAAGCAAAATACCCTGGTGTATTTGTGTAGCGATGTTTTGAAGATCAAATAAATAAATAAATACATATATCCACAAATCTATAAATAAATGTTTTTTCTTCATATCAATATGGATTAAACTGAAGTGATTATCATTATTGTGATATATTTATACATGTATGTCGCATGGATTGGATATGGTAGTAAACCTCAAAGTAACAAATTATTTTGTTATTATTTTCAGGAGAATTTTAACTTATTGTTTTATAAAAGTGTGGAATGTTTAAAACAGGAGAACCCTATCCGTGTGTTTAATGCTCTTCAGGTAAGATAATCATGTTTCCAGAGATTAATACAATCAGATTCTTTGTCGGTTTGCAGAGAACAGATGGCTGAAGGGAGCTTCCTGTAACCCTAGTTCTCTCGGGGCTAAAGTGTGACAGGAAGTTGATTTGTGGTGACATCCATGTTTTAGGACTTGTGATTGTCCTGTCTTAACATAGTTTGTTGCCAGTGACATTAAGGGTGGTTTCCTTCACCTTTAGCTTGCACTCCATCATACATGTATGTGTTAATTAACCTTAAGTGAACATTAAACGCCAATGAAACAAATAAACAATAACATTCACATCAAAATTTGAGTGGCAGTTATTGATTTTTATATTTAATATTAACATTAAAGTGTCTGGAGAGATTTTGATACCATTCTTCAAACCCATGTAGATATCAATGGGTTTTTCTTAAGCTGGTCGATACATGTCATTCTAGCTTTCTAGACTAGCAAACTTTTAAAAATTTCTTCCCAGTAATGGAAAATCTATCAAAATTTCTAAAACATAATCTAATGTTCCTTTTTTGCCTTAACAGACTATATGTGCCCTCATTAGAGGTGTGTTCAAGAAAAGTCGTGGGGAATATGGCTTTGATGTGATCAACATTTTAATTGGTTTTGATAATGCAGAGAGTGTTATGCAAGTAAGATTGTTTTTATTTTTTTTATTAAAGAAGGGACGTTTATATTTTTTATTAAAGAAGGGACGTTTAGTTTGTAAACTTAGAAATATCATTTAAAGTGAAGGCTCAGTAAGTGTTGGTTTTATTTTTTATTAAAGAAGGGACGTTTAGTTTGTAAACTTAGAAATATCATTTAAAGTGAAGGCTCAGTAAGTGTTGTTTTGATTCCTTCAAGTAGGAAGCCGTTATGTAATATATTGTTTCCAAGGTATATTATTTGTTTGTTAAATTTTGCTGTTATTTGCCTTAAAGTTAATTTGTCAGATGTTGAATCATGTAAATTTATTTAAATAGATTAAATCTTGAGATACATGAAAAAAGTTTGTTTGAACTGTTGGATTCATGCTGCTTGTAAATTTGTTTGATAATGTGAAAAAGGGAGTATTTAAATATTACTGATTGTTTTCATTATTTCAGAATCTGGTGGAGACTTTAAATAACTTCTTGACAGGAGAGTACCATTTAAACATCAAAGCACTCACATTGAAGTTTTTACTTTCATTGGTCACAGTATGTATAATTTCTCTAATATTGATAAATTTTGTAACAAAGCATGTCAATTCAAAGGAATTGTCCAGCTAAACATCTTTCTGTCAAATTATCACAAGAATTATCACAAGTTCCTCCAGATTTAAACATTAGAGCTAAAAGCAAATGTAATACAAACATTAATTTCCTGGGAAATTGATCACAGATAAGCGAACCACATGTTATCCCAAATAATACTTTTAAAACCTACATGCATTACTGATTATGTAAGAAACCTTTAGAGGGATATTTTTTTATGTTATCCCAAAAAACTTCAAGGCACCTCTACATGTGTAATGATATTAATATATTTATAAGCTAAGTGTGTGTGTTCATGGCTATGAACTCTCTCTAATAGATATGTAATACATAGCTTTGATAATGAATCAGGGAAGAAACGTATAATTCATTGTTTGATATTACAGGCCACAGACAACATCAGCCAGAATACTCTCCTGGAATACTTAATGATTAACAGTGTCTTTGAATCACTAATACAGGTAGGTGATTCTAATTGGCTTCTGTTGGTAATTTGATCAGAAGTACACGTAATTTATATGGTTTTGCCAAGTTAACGTTTCATTAATATAAATACTTAATAGTAGGAACACATTTTGTTTGTTGTATTAAAGGTAATACAAAATGGTAAAATCTGTGAGTCTAGTTATTTGTTATGAAGTGTGTATAATTTTAGACACTGGTCAAACAGACCGGTTAGAGGTAGATGTAATATTGAGCCCTGTTGTTGGCACCATGAAGCCATTTTGTCGTGGTGTCTCACACTGTCAATTTGCATTGTGTTATGAATCCTGTAATGTCTTAAATCTTGTCATTGTCTGTTACCAGTGACACTGAGGGTGGTTTCCTTCGAGTGAAAGAAATCTTCAGAGCACTGAGCATACCACAAAACCCTAATCAAACCAACCAATGTTTTCCCTGTATGTTACATATTACTTCTTATAACGATACGTAAAACACATTGTTATACCTGAAATCATGTTGTGATTGTTTCCTTCAGATAATGGGTAACCCACTGGCCCGACAGACCTTAGGTACAGATACAGTTCTACTGATTACTCTGTTTGTACAATACAGAAAGTATGAGGTGAGATTCAGTATTTTATTTTTGTACTGTTCATTTATATAGGTATGCCATTCAAATTTTGAAATGTTCCCAAAATTTGGGCAAATGCAGTGAATGGTACAATATAATCCAGATGTTTTTTGTAAAAATCTTGTTTAGTCTTACAATGGAGTTGAAGCTCACATGATGTTATGATGAAGGCTTACAAGAAAAGCAGATAGAGACAAAGGAGAGGGAGGGAGAGAAAAAGAAGTAAAGGAACAGTTGAACATCTAGTTGTTTTACCATCAAATATTGTACAGGGGGAAAAACAAGATGTGTTTTGTGGACATAATAAACCTGGCTTTGATGACTTTCCCATTTCTCGAAAGACTTATTGTATAGGCCCGCGGCTGTGGCTTAGTGGATAGTGTGTGCTCTTAGGATAGAGTCCGTCTGTGGACAATCAGGTATATGCAGGGGCATAAATCAAAAGTATGGTGTCCAATTGGTCATTTTGCTTCACTTTTTAAGTAACTGGGTGTCCAATTTTTTTTTACAGTTTTCCTATCCCCTGCATGTTAAAATTTCTTAAAACAGGGTGGACACCCCTCTGCCTAAGCCCTTGGGCATATGAGTGAGTCACACGATGTGGTTCCGGCAATAGTGGGTGTGATTTTTACACATTACTCAAAACACTTATTGTTTCGGGGCAAAAACAACAGATTTTTTGTGGAAACATTGAACCTGGCCTTCATGATGATCACATTACATAAAACACTTATTATATAATGTTGTTCTTGTATGACATAAAGTTAAACTATGTGGTTGTTACCAAAAATATGATTTAATATGTTGATTTCCAATCATAGTTGATTTTGTCTGTCTTTCCAGTCTGCTAATCCTTACATAGTGAAGCTGTCCATTTTAGATGATGAACTTGCCATGACCGTAAGAATTGTTAATTTATTTTTATCATTTCATGTTTTATCAATTTTGTGAACATCATCTTGTACACTTCAAAATTTTGTATCACATTATTTATGTCAATAAAGACATTAACTTTAAACAAATAAAGCAGTGCTACCATTTTAAATCCCATTTTATGACATAAACAATAAACTCCTGAACCTCTGAACTATATACAAGCTCCATTGCCATAAGCACAAGTCAAATAATAAATATGTTATGACCACCATTGTAGGGGAATAAATATGTTATGTTTTTTTGTTTCCTTAGGGTTATGCTCAAGTTGTTTCAGCAGTATTGTCAGAGTTTAACAGGTGGGTGATTCTTATATGATATAGATATGAGGTATTTACTGTTGACAAAACAATCTTTATCTTCACCAATAAAAGCTTAGAGCAGGAACTGGTTAGCTCGGTTCTAGAATACTATGGGTGTGTCACTGTAGTATTAGCAGTTTCAGTATACTGTGACTGTGTATTATACTTGTTTTGGTATACTGTGACTGTGTATTGTATTTGTTTCAGTATACTGTGACTGTACCATACTGATTTCAGTATTTGGTGACAGTGTGTTGTACCTCTTTCAGTATACATTGACTGTACCATACTGCTTCCAGTATACCATGACTGTGTTGTACTGGTTTCAGTATACTGTGATGATGTGTTGTTAGTATACTGTGACTGTCTGGTTTCAGTATACTGTGGCTATTTGTTGTTAGTATACTGTGACTGTCAGGTTTCAGTATACTGTGACTATGTGTTGTTAGTATGCTGTGACTGTCTGGTTACAGTATACTGTAACTGTTTCAGTAACCTTTGACTATCTGGTTTAAGTATACTGTAATTGTCTGGTTCCAGTATAGTGTGACTGTCTGGTTTCAGTTCTACAACTCCTGAGCAGGCCTCTGGTTTCACTATACTCTCTCTGAGTGTAACTATATTTTGTCAGTATTTGGGATAACTTTGAATATGCTGTTACTGTGTGTTATATAAGTTGCATTATTCTGTACCTGTGTGGAAGATTGATTTCATTATAGTCTTAACTGTGGGGTATTTTCATTATAGTCTTAACTGTGGGGTATTTTCATTATAGTCTTAACTGTGGGGTATTTCACTGTTGTAAGTAAGGCCTATATGAATACTCCATGGACACTTTTTATGAAAATTAACTAAAAAAAACCTCTGTGAACAGGGGATACGGTTTTAGTTTTATCACACACACAAGCCCCAGATTCATTCAGGAATCTCTATACTGAATAACAGTTAGAGATATTTTATATAAATATGGTTGAAATGTTATGTTCTATTGGAATCTTTTTTCAGCAAAACTTTGTACAGTATTAAATACCTAGCAAAAAGATGAACAAATATAACTGTACTAACAAAAGGTGATACAGTGGAATATAAAATTGAAGTCTACTAATCTATTTGTATTGTTTTATTTAGAGAATTCCAATCAAAGCACACAGAACCACAAGGAGGGTGGTTTTCATCTTTCACAAATATGGTGAGTTAAACTACAGGGATGTCTGTTTGTCTGGGGATGTCCGTCAAGTTATTATTGCCAATTATTATAGAGCCCAAACAAAATAATGTTCCTCTTGGTAAACTTTCAGGCAACTCGGAGCCTGTCTATAGTGGTGTTTTTTTTATCGATAATTGACACATTTTTCCTAATTGCACAATGTTTTAGATCCTATGCTTCCCATGTATTTGTCATTGTTTGTTACCAGTGACAACCAGGGTGGTTAGATCATAATTGCATCCATTCTTGCAGATCTGTTGGTTGTGAATCAGTTTTTCAGAAATGTCTTTTAAAAAAAATTACTAATGAGAGCTATTAATTCTAAGAAAGCTGATTTAATGGATTGGTTATATCAGAGATTTTGTAGGCTGTGGGAACAACATATTATTTTCAAGCATTTGTATTATAAAAAAATGACAACACCAAATGTGATAACTGTCATGTGATGTTAAGAAAAAATATCAAAATAATGCTTTGCTAGGTCATGGATCAGATGGGTTTAGCCTGCGATGCGTAACAATGGAGACACAGGCGTCATGTAGACACATGAAACCCTACTCATCATATCTTATGACCTAGAAGAATCATTGAACTGAGCTACCTTTTCTTTGGATGCTATGTGGGGAATGCTTGTCAATAGGTGGAGCTCTAGATTACCAACAAACACATTTTCCATTTTAATAAACTTAAATAAATTTGTATATGCTTTATTCTACTACTGTATGATACAGTTATGATTGGGTGAGGTTATGATAGTCATATTTGATTTTAAAATCTGTTCATTCACTTTTCAAAAGTAAATTATTATTATTACCTTAATATTTAAATTATATTGGGTAATTTCTCTCTAGTTAAACTTGTACTTGCTTACCAGTTCTAACTCACCCTCTGAGTAAGGGCCTGGGCATGCAGTTTGTTTGGAGAGTAGCAATGCTTTCTTTATTTAGCACTGGAGGAAGATAAATTTTCCAATATAGCAAAATACTTTACTGGTTGTAGTTCTGCTAATGTGGCAATTATTGTTAAAATATACCGCTATCATACACAGGAAATTTCCTTGAGCACAGCGTAGAACACCTATCAATCGATAAATCCGTAACAAAATGTCATTGTGCGGAAATCAATCATTACCAGTTAAAGTCACTGTGATAATTAATCTTGATTTATGATTATAATAATTTCATCCATTGTTGCAGGTGGGTCGTGAAAAAACATAATCATATTTTCAGAATGTTGTGAAAAAAAGATGACTAATGAGAGCTATTAATTCTAAGAAAGCTGATTTAATGGATGGGTTATATCAGTGATTTACTAGGCTGTGGGAACAATTTATTATTTTCAAGCATCTGTATTTTAAAAAAATGACATTACAAAATGTGATAACTGTCATGTGACCTAAAGAAAAAATATCATAATAATGATTTGCTAGGTCATGGATCAGATGGGTTTAGCCTGCGATGCGTAACAATGGAGACACAGGCGTCATGTAGACACATGAAACCCTACTCATCATATCTTATGACCTAGAAGAATCATTGAACTGAGCTACCTTTTCTTTGGATGCTATGTGGGGAATGCTTGTCAATAGGTGGAGCTCTAGATTACCAACAAACACATTTTCCATTTTAATAAACTTAAATAAATTTGTATATGCTTTATTCTACTACTGTATGATAGAGTTATAATTGGTTGAGGTTATGATAATCATATTTGATTTTAAAATCTGTTCATTCAATTTTTATAAGTAAATTAATGTTATTGCTTTGATTTTTAAATTGTATTGGGTTATTTCCCTTTTCTTTCCAGGTTGGCAATATGTTTGTTGCTGAAGAAAAGGAAGTTGAAATGATGAAGTATGTATCAAAGTTCTTAGAATTAAGTTTTAAAAAATACAAGCACATTACATAGTCTTTTTTTATTTAAATGAAAGTATTTTCAACTTTTGTTTCTTCGTTTTGTAATATTTACTTCTACTAGGTTTGTCAACATAACATAGATAAAGGGAGGTAACTCTAATTTTTACCTATACTGAAAATTCATATATATTGTATAAATTACTTTTATTAATATTATATTATCTTTGATTTAATTTCGTATATGTAACTAAAACTGGAAGATTTTCCAATTTACTATTAGGTTCTCATTGTTTTCTAACAATCCTGGTTGAAATTATGTGTTTTGGATTTTCAAGTTTAATCTTTAATTTTTAAATTTCTGTCCCAGTACATTTTTTTTTTCTAATTTTTTGTCACTCCCCGCATCAATGTGATATACTTAAACTTCTTATTTGATCTGGCTACAATATTTTAGTGTTACACTTTGCCGTATAGGGGAGATTATGTATTTTTTAGTCTGACTGTAACTGAACTAAAAATCTCTAGAAATAAATAAAGCATAATAATTATTGGATCTTCTTATTATTTAAATTTATTTTAAATACAAATTTATTCTGTGCTTGTACAAAATATATTAAATTTATTCGTAAACATTTCTTCTTGTCTTCTTATTTTCCAGAGCTAATGATGCTATTTTATTAGCCTTGTACGAGGCCATTCACTTGAATAGGAACTTCATTACTGCCCTTACACATGTAAGAAATATATCCTACTTAAGCTGCTTTTACGAATTCACTTTCTAATATCTGTGTTATTAATTTAGTTTTTGACTCATCTTTATAAAATGTGAAAGTATTATTTTTTTGAAATTTATAATTACTAAATTGACATGATCAAATCTAATAACAACTTTGTCTTTTGTATTTATCATGATGGAATGTAAATGTTTTTAAAAATTTCTTATTACCCTATTCAGGTCCAATCAAATCTAACAATTAGAAACAAACACAACTCTATGTTAGTAAGTGTGTATTAATTTACAACATTATGTTAGTAAGTGTGTATTAATTTACAACATTATGTTAGTAAGTGTGTATTAATTACATTGTTTCAGTCTCATACTCACTCAACCCCCACCACACCCCCGTCTTCTCCTACCAGTGCCAGTCCACCTCTACTGGACAACTCAAGTGAGTTATTCATGTTTGTAACACATTTTTAGCCTATCATTACAAATCCATGATGGGTATTGTGATAGTTGATGGGAACTTTTGATTAAATATTAGTGTATAACTAGAATACACTGTTACAGTTTCCTGGAGCTGCTGATTGCCCTCAACATGCCAAGCTAATCAGCAAAATAGGCGCAAATATTTCTAACTTGACGTAAGCTCTCTGACTAAGGAAGTTTGTTTGGAGAGTAGCAGTGCTGTCTCTATTAAGCAATTCAAGACGATTAACTGTCCAACTTTATCAAAACTCTGCATTGTGCTAGTGTAAAATATTGCTGGAATACACCACCATCATATAAGGATGGCGTAAAACACCAGTGAATCAATCTTAACGTGGACCTGAGGAAGTCAGTGTCCAATCAACATATATTGGATTTATTGCCCTGTATTATTATATTATATCCCTCAAAAGCCTTCATACTGGTTACTAAGATAAAACATATGAGAAACCTTTTGTGACTCAGGTGAGTGTTATGCCAAATAAATCAATGGGTTGTTGTTTATGTAATGTGGAGCTTAACATTAAAAAGTGAAATACTTGTCTTATGTCAAATATAGCAGGATTTTAAAATGTGCTTTTGGTATTTGTTGCATCTTTGCTGTATTGCATGATGTTTAAGTCAACTATTGTGATTAACAGAGTATTATAGACTATCTCTGAAGTGTATGTGTTTACAATTTTATTTACTTATTACAGATCTTCCATCCGACTCACAAGTAATAGCCCCGGAGCCTCCTGTTCTTCCCACAAACCTTCTAGTCACATTC
The DNA here is from genome assembly GCA_030265115.1 of Mopalia vespertina. NCBI lineage: Eukaryota > Metazoa > Mollusca > Polyplacophora > Chitonida > Mopaliidae > Mopalia > Mopalia vespertina. The sequence continues at coordinate 2,625 of JAQQZZ010033826.1, read as the reverse complement.
CTTGAGTACAGCTCTATTGTCATGCAAGATACCAAAGGTATGACATAAATACTTGACAATCTGTGCATATGTAGGATAATTAGTTTATCAGAATAGCATAGCTTTGAGCGAATGATTTATGTTTGTGTATTTGTTATCATATGCAATATACCAGCCATGAGACCAAAAACATCTTGCATGAGTTGCATGTGCTCTTATTATTCAGCTGTTAAACACGATAAAGATACAAGAACACCAAAAAGAGAAGTTGTTTTTCTTGTAAATACAGGTGTTGAGGTTATAATGTACATTTTTATCCAAAGAAATGTTGTTGTTAACACCAATAAGTACTGAGAAGAATCACATTTGGACGATTTTCATAGTGCCAAATTTCTGTAAGAAAACAAAAGTTCTGACTCTAAATAAGGTTTGAAATTGAATCTAAAACTGGAGACCAATGCACAACTCATCTTTAGAAATGACAGGTTGAAACATGAAAAGGTAACACACATGGCTTCATGTAGGTGGATTTATTCAGCATTTATTTGGTCTGTATGTTGGATGTTTTTTAATCTAGTCTCATATTGACAATGTGCATAATTAACTTTTTTATTTCTTTTAATTTAAATTTTATAATTTGATGTAAATTTTTTTCTTTTCAGATGAAACTCGGTACAATAATGCCAAACTTTGTCTTGTCATATTAAATTGCATAGCTGAGGTAATGTATAATAACCGGGATATTGAAATTACTTAGAGAAAAAAAATCATATAACTAAGTCATTTTAATAAGCATGAAGAGAAGTAATGCTAGAGTTCAACCATAAGTATGATCGGATACAAATAATGTTTCGTTTCCAAATAGTTAAATTCAACTTCAGCCTTGCATGACTCAATTATCTCTTAAGTTTCTAATGCTCACAGTAACTTTTACTGTATTTTAACAACGAAAGGACCAGTCTAATTCTTCAGTTGTTTTCACTCTTGTTGAGAAAACAAAAAACCCTAATAGTATGATATGTAGCAATTGATCGTATCCCTATATAGCTTTTCTCATAAATTATTTTTAAAAGTCTTTATAATAATAAAGCAACCCTGTTCTTGTTTTATGTTTTATATCTTGTTTTAAGCATGTGGTTTTGTACATCTTTATTACACTAGAAGTGATAACCCATTTTAGTAATAAAAATAAAGCTGTTTATGTTTACATATCATTCTGTTTAATTTTATATGTAGGACCAGTACGCTAACTCATTGATCCACGATGTCAACATGAGCTTCCGAGTTCCTCTTCACAGAATGGTGAGTTCTGAAAACACCTACACGGCTATCAGATCATTCTAACTTTCTGTCATCCTTGTTTTAATCTTAACATCAATGAACTGTGTTTGATTTTTATTTTTACTGTTACTGGTGCACAATCTCCAAAATTTTAAAGGTACATGAAAGTGTAGCCAGAGAACAATGGCAGAATGAGAAATAGGTATCTTAAATTGAGTTATTGATTGATTAGTATTTAGAACCGTTCTAACAGGGTATTCTTCTATGATGGGTGTGTATACATGTACCAGCCAAACTGACATAACCATAATATAGGAAGTGTTTTACGCTGTTGGAGATCTGTTGTTTTTTTTGTGTGTTCAACATACTGCTCTTAGCCAGATTGCTGAATTGTATGACCAGGCAGTAACTACCTGTTATGTTTTAAATTGTATGATCAAGCAGTAACTACCTGTTATGTTTTAAATTGTATGATCAGGCAGTAACTACATGTTATGTTTTAAATTGTATGATCAGGCAGTAACTACCTGTTATGTTTTAAATTGTATGACCAGGCAGTAACTACCTGTACCTTTTATGTTTTAATTTTGAAAATAAATTATTCAATGTCTCCATGTATTAATAATAATCCATGTTATTTTTTAGCCCATGAGACATCGGAAGTTGAAAGTAGACACCAACCCTCCTTCTCGACCTTTGGCTTGTGCATTATTAGGTAAGTTTCCATGGTAACATATGACATCATTCTGGACATATTTATAATGCTCTACAAAGAATTATTTCTTGTATTTTAATGTTCTGGACCAAGTTAAGGAAAAGTTATATTCTGAGTAGAAAAGGTAATTTGACACTTTGTGTATGACAACTTGGTTGTATGGCTGTGTGAATAGGTTGTGGCACTATCTTAGGGGCTCAATGTTAGATTAAATAAGATTATTTAGTGTGCATCTGTATTCATATAACAATTGTGTCCCTATTTACAGATTTGATAGTGGAGTTTACAATGAGTCACATGATGAAGAACTTCCCCATGGATCTTTACTTGTAAGTGATTTTCACAAACTGAAATAGCTCGACTGCAGGTAGCGCTGTATCCCAAGGGGAGTATGTTTTGAAGGATAGTCATGCTTTTTGTCATGGTGGAACAGCAATTTTCAAATACATTACACTTCACATTATATTGTGTTGAGTTGCTGATCACTTTTAACACAAGCCAACCAACCAACATTACCTACTTTAACCTGTCTACCTACCTGTCTAACTACCTTAACCTGTCTACCTACCTGTCTAACCTGTCTACCTACCTGTCTAACCTGTCTACCTACCTTAACCTGTCTACCTACCTGTCTAACCTGTCTACCTACC
>JAQQZZ010033815.1:0-10638 GCA_030265115.1 Mopalia vespertina | reverse complement strand
ATCTTGGACGCCATCTTGAATTTCTCAAATTGCTCAAGGGTGACAACATGTCATCAAGCAGTTTCTGAAAATAGAGATCCTAGGCTACCAAAATCAACAGTAAAAAAAACTTAATACAACATTGCCAGGTTAAGTGAAAAAATGGTAGTTGGCTCCCGGACTATGAGGTAAAAGTCTCGCGAAGTCGTTTGCTCAGCACGTAGCTTGTCGTGTACGGGGGTAATTTGCCGAGTTTTCAGTCTCGCGAGGAGCTGAGGAAACGTGTTTGATACTTTTGTCCTCGAGAGGCAGAAATCTTGTTATTATATTGCTATACAGCAATCAAATATTCAAATATTCATAGAAAAATCGAATTCATAACAATACATTTTGACGGTTCACGTTTATTTGAAGAAAAGGCACTGTAGAGAGATCGGCTAGGGGCCAATAGCCTAAATATTCGTATTTTGGAGCTAATAAACGTCATATTCCACGTCACACTCATAGCGTTTTCAAGAGTATTCTACCTGTCTGGTCCAATTTAGACCCTATCTCCTCCATAGCACTTTGTCGTTTATCTCTATTCTTAAATTCCGACGAACGTACGTCGAACAACCACGGGTACCCTAATAACGGCCATAAATCTACCAATTTGTCTTCCAGCACCATGTCTCTCTCATTCAAATCATTCGAGCTCGCATCTTGGAATCATGTGACAGGTAGGGACACGTTGATTGGTCAGAGATTTTTGACAGCTCAGCAGCTAGCTCATGATCCCAGCAAACGGTGAGATATCTCCCTCGAGGGGCAAACATTATCAAACACGTTAGATATTTTCCTCAACACCTCGCGAATCTGAAAACTCAGCAAAATACCCCCGCACACGACGAGCTATACGTGCTGAGCCAACGGCCTGGTGATACTTTTACCTCAGCTGATAGCTCTCTTCTGCGGCGGGCTTAAGGTGACGTCTTTCATTAAGAAATGTTGATACGAAGTTTAATGCAAGTGTGCCCTGATGTCGAATATTGTGCTACGAAACAGTCGAACTTCCGCCATGGAATGCCGGGAACCATAGTTTGAGAATGGGACACCTTGATTGTCACCTCGTTAGTGTTCAACGAGCGCGTAGAAGGTTTATCTACCATCTCCTAGCTACAAATCCTAAGTTTGTCTGCCGTTTTATAATTGGAAGGATGAAATTGTATAATTTTTTATGAATCTCCCCAGAATACTCCAGTTACCCTAAATCACCTAAAAATTCGTCCATAACACTACTACTTTGGAAGCTATATTTAAGGCTTGGAAATTGTGTCTGATAGTCAGACGATTGATTTCCCAGTTAGAAAGCATCAATATTTCTCAGAAAACATAAATTTGTCTGTTTACATGCTGTTATATTGTCACAACTAGCAAAAATGTAAGCATTGTTCATAAACGAAATTTTAGGTGATTTACAGTATTATTTCCATCTGTGTAAATATTTCTATTAAGTCTGATCAGTATAGAGATCTGTATAAACTGTATGTTCTATACATGTACATATTTTTTTATATTTATTATATTTTACTTTTTTTTGTATGCGTATAAATGAATATTTCAAAAATACTTAAGAATAGTTGTATATTCTTTAAAATAGGTAAATATATCTACTAACTCATCAATGCATACTTAAAAACAAACTTAATATATCAAAAGTATATATGGCAATTTTGTTTTTAGGAAACATTTATTCAAGTTATTATTATTTTTTGTTTTAGAACTGATTATAGTGAGTGATTGTAGCTCCTAGTTCATAGAACTCTTATCATAGGAGTCATATATGACTCATATATATAGAGGACTCACTCCCAAAGTTGACCATGGGACTGGGGGAATCAGTAGTTGGACTCGCTAGAACCCGTCAGTCGATTGAGCGGTACATCGACGGGGAATCCATCAGACTGTCAGTCGACTGACCGGTACACTGACGGGGGATCAGTCGTTAGACTCGCTAGAATCCGTCAAACTGGGAGTCGAATGAGCGGTACATCGAAGCGGTACATCGAAGCGGGATCAGTCGTTAGACTCGCTATATTCCGTCAGACTGTCAATCGAATGAGCAATACATCGAAGCGGGATCAGTAGTTGGGACTCGCTAGAATCTGTCGGACTGTCAGTCGACTAAACGGTACATCGAAGCGGGATCAGTAGGTGGGACTCGCTAGAATCCGTCAGACTGTCAGTCGAATGAGCGGTACATCGACGCGGGATCAGTAGTTGGGGCTCGCTAGAATCCGTCATACTGTCAGTCGAATGAGCGGTACATCGACGCGGGATCAGTAGTTGGGGCTCGCTAGAATCCGTCAGACTGTCGGTCGAATGAGCGGAACATCGAAGCAGGATTAGTAGTTGGGACTCGCTAGAATTCGTCTTACTGCCAGTCGACTGAGCGGTACTTCGACAGTGGATCAGTAGTTGGGACTCGCTAGAATCCATCACACTGTCAGTAGACGGAGTCCGGACAAAAGGGCATCCAAACACTTTAAATTGAAGAAAAAATTGAGATAACTTGATTAATATAATTCCATTATACTTTAATACAGTAATCAATGTATGTCAACTTCACCATATACATAGTAATTTACGAGACATTTGTGCAGGCCCAACACCTATATTGCAATCTATACAAGACTAGCGGGGTTGGATTTGAATCTGACCTGCTTTAGGACCAGTAATTCCACACATCACCATCAAATGACGATACCATAATTATATATGTTCCCCCTTTTTCTGATATTTTTAATTAAAATTTGTAATTAACTTTTGTAAACAACACATTCACATAACCACTGCTTCATCATAGGTTCAGTATAGTGTGTGTGATAGAATATGTTCAAAATTAGTGCTGTATGTGTCTGATGCTGGATGAGCCAGCTGTCATAGCAACCAACTAATTACTAGTTTACTTGATGACAGTATAAAATGAGGACACCATAAACAATGAGGTGTGCACGTCAACCAATAGATGCCAGACACAGGTCAGAAGGCAGAAGAAACTGTTTAGCTTATACGTAGGTGTCATCATCGTGACAACTGAATGCAATTATTGTTAAAAAAGGACAAGTGTCCCATTGTTTATTAATAGACACTTTCTAACAACTGATTAAAATTGCTTAAATGAGTCCTCTGTGATATAGATTGAGAGCATTAAATGAAATATATGAAACAATGATCCTGGGTGGTTTATCTTGCTCGGCGGTGTCAAAGGTCAAAACATTAAAGTTTTTTCAAATATCTCATTATAAAAAATAATGAAGTATAAATGTACAAAATAATATACATATAAAATAATAACAATAAATATGTGGTATATAAATATTTGTGACCGTGATATGACAGCTATAACCATTGACTATAAATGATACTGGATTGAGTTTCTATGGATGAATGATACTATGAGATACAAACTGCTCATGACAATATACATGTAAATATTCAAATGATAACAATATACGCTTTACCATAGATGGAATGTTCGTATCTTGTTAATAAAATAATCATTGAATAATATAAGGTTCATTCTTTTGGAGGCCATCCTTTACGAGTATTATACCTAAGATACATAATATAAGAGACTAATATCTCCCACCAGCTTCCTTCTACGAGTCTTCCTAACCTAATGACTTAAGTGAATTCTTCAACAATTCTCCAATTAATCTTCCTAAATATCAAATATGAACGTGAAAGATGGTGGGAATTTGTCTCTAAATCCACATCCTGCATGAAATGCTTGCCACATAATATCCCTTACATGGGAGTGCATGTTTTATGCACATGCAGGTGAATATTCAACAAAGAGACCAAAGGGTTTTAAAACGAGGTAAGAGACCATACGGATTTATTATTATCTGCGATTCAGAGGCAGACCTTATTTCAAAGGGTTTTGTAGGCTTCAACGTCATATCTCTGTTGACTGTAGATACAATTTTACGAGATACATATTTGCATCTAGTCCCCTGCTAAAAAATCATAGTTAAATCACCTTTTGATAACAGTTTCTTGAATCTAAGAGCAAAGTTATGGTGCTTATCAATAGTTATCATCATATTGGTTTGTGTAATGTAGCAGAATGCCATCCTGACTGTGGTAAGAGTTGAATGAAGCTAAATTTAAAGTTTGAACACAACCACGTCAACTTATTTACCAGAAGTTATGCTCGTCACAAGATATATATATATGCTTATATTATAAATTACAAAATTTTGTCAAATCTTTTTCTTGGTCCCAATGGAAAGAAAATATATTCTAAGTTTGAAATTAATCCGAGAACTTGTGTTGAAGTTATCAAGTTCACACCATGGATATATCAAAATTGTACAATGCACAACAGTAGGGGAATATGGTTTAGATTTGTATAACTGGCCGCGGCAGCCAACACAGTTTTTACTAAATACTGAACCAATGGATAGGCTCTCCTTAACACTGAGGCAGCTACAAGACTTTAAAACATCTTATCACAAAAATATCATTTTAAATATTTCCATACATGTGTACATTTGGTCCCTGTCAAATGAACATTTTAACATGTTAAGAAGCACAAAAAAGTTGGGGTTTTTTTTCTTCCTGTTATTTCATGACTGGGAATTCTTTGTATCACAAATATTGATCAGAATGATGAAATTGTTGGAGCATTGAATCCTCTGATTGAAAAGAATAAACTCCGCTTCAGACAGTGAAGGCAGTAGAATTGTAGATTTTGATGTGACCAATATATAGCCTTAAAAACATTTATTACAATGTCTGTAATCCTTTTTTTTTTGGCACTGGTTTTCCCATTGGAGTAAACTGTTATCCTCTTTGATTATCTGACTCACACTGGCACTGGATTCACCATTATACTATTGTCCTCCACTTAATCCTTTATCTGTCTCACAAGGTCAAACAGATAACCATGTCACAAGGTCAAGCAGATACCAGCAAATATTAATGAGATTCACACTTCGTCTCTTCATCAAACATCAAATTTGTTATTCTTGATACTACAGAAGAGGAGAATGGCCGCAGCTATTGCTAGTATCTAGAAGAAAAACAAAACAGTGATAACCAAGGTCAGTTATAAGCGGATCTCTGAAGAATGACCTTGAGATATATCAAACTTATGAAACGAGGGTAGTTATTCTTATTTATTCTAAGCTGCCGGCAAGAAATAAATGAAAATTACTACCCCAGTTTTATAAATTTGATATACAGGTCAGGAATTGGAGATTCTATTTATCAGTTTAAAAAGAAATCAATATATATATTTTTAGCTTCGCTGGAGGAAGATTTAAGAAGCGCACATTGATACATATAAATTTTGAATATAGTTTATGCTAATACTCTGGCTATGCGAGTTTACAAATTAGGATGGTCCTTGCTTAATCAATGCTAACAATCACTCATTATCAGAATAATATCATCTAACAGAATACAAAAAACAAGCCCTTGATTAAATTAGACAGTCTCCCTGTCTTAAACTGTGTTAGTTGTGACAATAGAACAAGTTCTTCGGTTTTTTAAACAGGGCACAGAATGTAAGAGCTTATAATTTAGAACAACATTAAAGTGAACAGAATATACCTTTTTCTCTAAAAGGGTACTAAATGCATATTTCGTAATTTGCTTTATTAGACTGATAAATCGTGAAGATCAGACACCATGAAGTTACCATAACAGTGGTAACATTAATGCACTGCAATTCGAAGGCCATCTGTTATGTCACATGGTCAGATTACCTCCCTTTGATTTTAATATGGTGCTTTTGTGACAGAACTAATGACTAACCTGAATGACTCCGAGCGTGACGGCCACCACACCCAGAACATACATACGAGAGACAAACCAGTATTCAATCTCCCCTAGACAGCCCTGAAAAATACAACAAATGTGTGCTTGGAAATTTTTCACATAAAATAAGAACAGTAGCTCTTCTCCATTCGTACCTCCACCAGTATAGCTACTAACACAGGTAATGTTTTTTCGGTCTGATTCGGCCTCCTCTGCTGGAACAGGCTAACCAATTTGCAAAGTCGGTCAAAGTCTGAGAAATCTGTGTAAATAAGACATTCTTCAAATTTCAGCTCCATGTTCTCATTGCGAAGGCAGATATTCATAGCAGATAAGTCCAGCGTCGACAAGATTTAGCATGTTGTTTGCAATACTGGCCATATTAATTGCCCAAAAAGGATGTTTGAAAGTGAATTGGCCATAGTAAGCCAAATGAGCATGGAGTTGGAATTAATAGGATGTTTTATTTAGTCAGAATATTAAAGCGATCCTCGACTGGCTAAGCAGTGGTTAACCTGTTTGAGCAGAGGTGGCCGAACCCTAACTGACAAAGCAATGTGTAGCTGTACAGATTGAGGTAGGAATAGAGCAAAGCTACGAAAACTAAGTTATCTGAAACAGTGAGGTAGTTAATGACAGAACGTATTTGATTCAAGGCCAATGTTTATAAAGTCTTTACAATTATATGGTTAATAAAATATATTTAATTCCTGTCGGCAATAAAGGCTTATCAATACTAGCAATTTGAATAAACAGAGGTTTTATGAGAATCAGCAAACATGTTCCATTGTAAAAGTTATCACCCAAAAACTGATATGGAAGAAAAACACATTTTAAAGAAAAATAGGAGAAGCTTTTATAATTTATGTATTGGAATAATGTATAGCTTCCAGGGACATATATATCTTGCTCTCCTGGCTGCACTCGTCGTCATTTATGTTCGCCAAAATATCAAATAAAGGTTCTATAAAAATTCTTGATAGAAGACTGACTTACCCTCTCATAGTATAGAGGTCTCTGGATTGGTTCACAATTTGAAAGTCGGCAACATGAAGACGGAACAGGCTGTGACTCTGGCATGATGGGATACCAATCCGTGTAATTATTCACACCACAGCACTTCAGCTGTTAAATTATAAATGAAATATGATATTAATAAATCGATTTATTTGTATTTAATGCCATACTCAAGGCTATTGTACTTATATGACAGTGGTGCACTTCAACAATATACACAACCATCAACTGAAACTGTTTGCTCTGTTTTAAAAGTAATGTCATATATCATACCAGATACAGAGCAATAACGTCACATGATATTCACTCATTGTTTTACCATACACAGTATAATTATACTCATAGAATGACGCGCCAGCCCAATGGGGGCATGAAACCAAGCTAGATGCGACTGACAACAATCAAGATATGATCATAAACTGAAGCTGCAAAAATTATCCCAGAAAAGAGCTTCAGGACCAAATCAATCATTTGTTTGATTAGGTTTTAACGCCATACTTAAGAGTTATTTCAATCATATGTCAGATGGTGTGCCAGCCAGATGAGTGGAGGAAACCATTCCCAAGGCTACTGGCATCAACCAAAGACAACACAGGACAATCACTAGCCACAATACATTGACAAACTGAGGGCAACAGGAAGCTCCTTCCAACCACCCACCCCCAGCTTAGTTGCCTCTTATGACAGTCTCTCCTAGAGAGCTGTGGGCCTATTTTATTGCCATGAGCCTACACAGAGCTGGACAAACTTTCAAAATTAACATATTATCCTACTTTTCAAACCTAGGTTAAGGTTATAGAAAGAGCGGTGTACGTACCTCAGTTTGCATATCATCCCATGCCTGATCAAGGACCACTGGAGAATCCTCTGTTAATAAACCTTTAGTCAGATGTAAACTGTACAGTAACTCAACCTTCGCCACATCTTTTATCTACAATCAAATAACATCAGAATTATAACATCCTTCTACTTATACCAAATGTCAATGTACAGTAATGCTTCAAGAGGTTGTTTGATTGGGATTTAGCCTCATACTCTAGGGTATTTCATTTATCTGACGGCATATTGTCTGCCTCTGATACTGCTTCTTACTGTGCCTCATTTTAATACGGGATGAAACCGCACACAAAACAAAACCCACACTCCTACAATGACTGGAGTCACCTTGCCTGATTCCGTCATATACCGGAGGATGCTGGGGTTTAAAGTCATACTTAAAGTTATTTCACTGGTATGACCGCGTGCCAGCCCACTGGGTGAAGGAAACCACTCTTTATCTTGCAACAAAAAATGATGAGACAAAGCTAACAAAGCACTCCATATAAAGTCATCACAAATAGATTGGCTTTGTTTTGCCGCTAAGCTCTGAGAGCACCAGGGCAAAAAGAAGGTACATGTACCTCCCAACCACTCGTCTATTAAAAAGAAACACAGCAAAAAGACATATACACATACCTTATGTTTATAGACGAGAGACAGGCAGGCCGCTGTTATTTCCAGTATAAAGACCAATATCACAAGGATAAAATACTGAAAGTAAAAAGTTTTGTTGTGGATAAAATACAATACTCAATGAGTAATACAGGTTGGTAACCTCAATTTACTTATGTGAGTCAACATGAAGGCGTGCCATCAACATGGAGGACCCATCAACCTAGCTATTAACTGCCAGGTAACACAAAATGTAACATTTTAACATTTTTTAATTATATGTATTTAAATGTACATGTATTTTGTAGGTCAGTGAGACAAAGAACTTGAACAAGTGTATATCAATACCAAGAAAAACAGTGGGCATGGCTGAAAAAAAATCTGAAACACAGTAACCTCGTTCCCAGGAGTATTCCAAATGCATGTATAGGCGAGAAGGTAGCCAAGCAAAAAAGAAAAAGGGTTAGCTGTTAGACAAAAATATTGTTTTATTAGGCAACCCCTTCACTAGTGGATGTTTTGCTAATCTGTCTCTGAGGGTATGAGATAAAAATGTACAAGGAAGACACGCTTTGTTTGTTTGTTTGATTGGGGTTTAACGATGTACTCAAAGGTATTTCTGTTATTTATTTGACAACAGATTGTCCACTTCACACTGATCCTTGCTTAATTATGGTGGAAAAACGAGAGGAAACCTTGTAAAAACCACCCCTGTGATTGCCGGAGCAACATCGTGTGACTCACTCATATACCTGATGGTTGAAAGATGGATCCCGTAAATCGAAGTAGGATTTGTAAGCGCACACGCTACCACAGCAGCAGGCCAAGAAGACTTGCAACAGATGCAATTTTGGGCTATGTGATGTCGAAAACTACCATGTTAGTCCTGTTCAGTAGACGGCGAGCTACAGTGTTAATTGTTCTGTACGCAATAAAAAGGCTGTATATTTTACATAAGATCAACACCCAATGCATGGACCTCACAGAGAACAACTTCTGTCTCATTGGCTTATTACATTTTGTTGTTTCTCTACCAGTAGTGCCTCAGAGAATACCTTTACTTTTTTTTCATTGGTTCACTCAGAGGGTACATCATCTCGACTCTTTTGGATTGAAAGACAGCTTTTGTTTGAAAGTGTATAATAATTAAGCCTACACTTTAAACTGTTCAGCTGAACACATGGGATTTGACCAAAAATATAGTAAAAAAAACAAAGGCAATATAGTTGGGATTTTTTTAATTGACCACCCATTGACAGAAAACTGGATGTTGTACTAAATCTCACCAGCTACTATATTATACATTATTTCTTCATACCAGACATTATCATATCGATGAAATCCATCAGAGATGAACATATTAAATAAATTTATTTTGTTTCATTGAAATCTTTTTCAGAGCTCACACCTTTAGCAATGCAACAATAGTATGTCACACACATGTGGTGAATTGATGGAGTTGGATAAATTTCCGACCAGATGGTGAACTTAATGTGAGTGTTTGGGGTTCACGTATCTCATTACAGGAATGCTTCTAGATAGTTATGTCCCCCAGACTGGGAAGTAAATTTAACAAAAAACGAAACATTGTGATCTGTTTTTGAGAAGGAAAGATAAAAATATGTGAACATTGGCAATCAATTTTGCACACGTTCAAAGCAGTTCAAGATTTTTTTTCTAGCGGGGCAGGTAGTTATTGCCAATTTATGAACTGACTAAGAGCATGGTTAAAATAAATGTGACAATGGTTTGTTTGTTAAAATGAAAAACTGTATGCTAGACTACCTGTGTGTTCAGTACGCTGGCAGATAATTTGTATTGCAAGATCACTTGTTTGCTGGAAATTTTAGGACAATCATACTTACGGATGCAAGCATACACTGGTTTTCCAGTAAAGCGCCACAGAATCCAAGGAAACCAGCCAGAAGGATGAGGACCCCTACAGCAATACAGATGGCCACGGCACTCAGGTAACTGTGGGTCGGGGTGATGATAGGGTGTGGGCCTTGACTTATCAACAACCAGACTCCTAATGCTACCAGTGAGGTACCAAACAGCTGTAAACAAAAATAAATTTGTGAATTTAAACAGTATGTAATCATGATTTTTGTGTCAGGTGACTGAGTGGTTTAGGTGGTCAGCATTTACTGCTAGTAATACGGTGCCAAATTTTGAGGGTGGTGGGACGGGTTTCAACCTGCAAAATTTTCTGAACTAGAATCTGTTCAAACAAAGAGAGTGTTATCCCAAAAATAATTAAAAAACTAATATATGTAACCATGTCAACATGAATGCACCCCTCCACTCCCAAACAATACTGTGCTTCAGGGTATTTCACTTACATGACGGCGGTGTATTCCAACAATAATTGACACTAGCACAACCAAGATGTGAAGTGTTTCC
>JAQQZZ010033804.1:0-10639 GCA_030265115.1 Mopalia vespertina | reverse complement strand
TGGATGGATGGATGGATGGATGGATGGATGGATGGATGGATGGATGGATGGATGGATGGATGGATGGATGGATGGAAGGATGGTTGGATGGGTGGAGGGAGGGATAGATAGATGGATGGATGGAGGAGGGAGGGACGGATGTGATTGATTGGTGTTTAATGCCATGTTTAAGGGTATTTCACTTATAGGACATCGGTGTAGCCAACAATAATTGACACTTGCACAACCCAGATGTGAAGCTTTTCCATAATGTTGGAAAATTGATCTTCCCCCAGTACTCTTCAAACAAACTGCCCTTAGCCAGAGGGTGGGATGGATGTGAACCCCATGTTTCAGTGTGTTGCACTGCTTTAATGGCAATGTTCTATAATCCACAATCACACAACACTAAAATGTTATTTGTTTTGCTACATGGGAAATTAATGTTCCTCCAGTGCTAAGCAAAGACAGTATGACAATGGTTGAACAATACTACCCTTAGCCAGAAGACGCAATGGCTTTGGAAACTGACTGGCTTTCTTTTTAAGAGGTTTCACCTTAGTTCCCTACCACACACTGCTTATTCAACGTTAGAATAAAGGTAAATGTATAACACTCAGGTTTGTTTGTTTGTTTGTTTGTTTGAGTGATTGGGGTTTAACGTCGTACTCAAGTGTATTTCACTTATATGACGACGGATTGTCCACTTCACACTGTTCTAGCCTCATTATGGAGGAAAACCGAGAAGAAACCTCATAAAAAACCACCCCCACGAATGCCAGAGGCTGGGAGCCACATCGTGTGACTCACTCATATACCTGATGGTCGACAAACGGACTCGATCCGGTGAATGGTACATTGGAGTAGGATTAGTAATTAACACTCAGGAGAAGAATACAATGAGTATGAATATAAACAATGCAGAAACACAGATTCATGGTCAAGAAAGTCATTGTTATAAATCTGATTCAAATCTGTACAAAACCTACGGATGTTTGCTTGATTTAAATTTAACATCGTTCTGAAAATATTTCATTCATAGGACTGCTAGTCAGCCCAAAGGGTGGAGGACACTACCCCCAATGTCACTAACAGAAAATAATTATGAAGTGCTTGACACAGAAGTGGCTGTAATATTAGAAAGTGTGAAAGTGCATAACGCAAGGTTCAACATGCAATGAGTTTTGTGTTTCCACTCAACACGGAGAGCACCAGGGCAAAGTAACATCCTGACAACCCCCCCACTTCCCCCTACTAAAGAAAGAAGTAGACCAAACCAAGCTCTACATTCACAATGTCACAATTTGAAAGTTCCATAAACACTCTTGAGTCTTGAATTTTCGTTAATTATAGCTGACACAAAAATTATTCACACTCAAGTCCTGTTTAAGACTCTTCCAACAGAGGCTGTCTCAGAATTATTCAAAGGCTATCCTGTGTTGAAAGAAAACTATTCTGGTGTTATGAATGAACTTTGAGAGTGGAGATATAATGCCCCTGGGTCATAACATTACCGCTAGGATTTTCTGTACAGTTCACTGTCTATATGCGCAGCCAAACCTATACCCATCACATGGATGTGTTAAGAAAAGTGTACTCAAAACACACTGGCCTGCTAAGTCATCGGGTTACGGGTCAAAACTGCTAAAAACAGTATTAGATCCAGGTGGCATTGTAGTTTACAGCCTTCATAAACAAAAGCCAGAACTCAGTATTGCTTTTCTTTAGTTTAAGAAGACAAATATAATAAATAAATACATAATAAATAAGTAATAAAACTTGAAACACAGTGTAATAAAATAAGATACTAAACTCAAACTTAATCTGTTTTTAAATGAAGTCAGGTAAAATGGTTAATCAGTTTTTTTATTTTTTACATAAACATTTTTCATAAATTAATCTCAATTTTTACCAAAAACTAAAAAAAATATATATGTGTGAAAATCTTGTTTTAGAACCATATCCCTTTTTCCTTTACACGGAAGTCATGAACTACCTGATTTAACCCTGTCAAAAACAGAGAGCTGACAATCTATTAGCGGGCTAAGACAATAAGCAAACAAATATGATCACTGCTGGACAGGAGGGTGCCGTAAAATCCCTTATAATTCGAACAACAAATCAATTAAGTTTTTCCTAAATTAATATTGTACAAGCTGAACGGAGTGACAATAGTTTCTTGATTTTAAACTTTCTTTTTTAAGCCAAGTGTCATAGGAATCACCTTAGGGGTGATATTGATTGAGTTTAACTAAGGAGTTCTGGATTACAGACAAAAATATGTGCTTTTAATAATTTTCAGAGTCAGTTACTATCCACATATACTCCATAAAAAACTTTTGCATATTTGTATTAGCTTTAGTAGTAGCCTACCTAAATACATGAGCTATCAAATAAAATAAAATAAAATTTTAAAAATGTTTTCCAGTAGTCATTTTTACATAAACAATACAATATTTTTTAACATTGCATGATTAACAAAAAACCACAAACCAAATAAATCAATTTCAGATGAAACTGAACCCACAAAATTCAATAACTTAAAGTTTTTGATTTCATATGTTTCCTGCAATATTTAAGATTTTCTTCTTTAAATGATTGATATCTGCATATACAAGCTGTGAAAAAAGAATATAACATATATGTTGAATTCTAATTTCTTTAGGTAGCCAAAAATATTCAACATACTTCATGTACTTATAAGCAGAGGAAATTTGGATTGTAAAAAGAATTTAGTGTTGGCAATTCAGTGCCTAACTCTGAGGGTCAGACTAAGAAAGAGTTTTCCCAAAATAACGAAAATACTGTTAATATTCACTTTCTAAAAGACACAAAAATCATTCATGTAAATGGGATAACAAAACAAAGTAAAATTTTAGAGTGTTAACTTTGGCGTGAGGCAGGGGGAAAGTTTCCTCTCACCTCTATTTAGGATGTGTTTAGAGGCTCAACCAGTAGCTGCTCAGACTGGAGAGCTACGTAAACACCTTATGATAGCTTACAGATTTCACTGACTAGGATGTTTGAAGACAACTAATTACACCACTACAATATTCACTCATGTTCCTTGGCAGAGGAAATGCTTACAGTTAGCAAGCCTCATTAGAGTCCAAAAACAAAGAGTAATGCAAAAGATACATTTTTATTTCAACATTTGTTTAAGTCAAACAGAGTATTAGGTCATAATGGGTTTTGCACCATACCTGTTTGTCATTCACTCGACCACATACAATTTCCCATTTTCAACAAGACATATGATTGAGTGCAAAACACATGTTCCATAACACTCCCACTGGTACATGAAACTCATAATTTTCTGATTGTTCTGAATGAAAATGAGCATTATTTTGCAAAAATTCACGAATAAGTTTGTTTGATTAGGGCTTAACACCGTACTTAAGGTTATTTCACTCCCATGATGGCGTGCTATCCCAATTTGTTTGTTTGTTTGTTGGGGTTTTAAGGTTGTACTCAAGATTATTTCATTTATATGACGACAGATTGTCCACTCCACACTGCTTCTTGCCTAATTATGGTGGAACACTGGGAGGAAACCTTGTAAAAACCACCCTGGCTATTGCCGGAGCCACATCATGTGACTCACTCATATACCTGATGGTCGACAGATGGACTCGATCCCATGAATGGTAAATCGAAGTAGGATTAGTAAGCGCACACACTATCACTAAGCCACGGTTGCGGGCACTATTCCATCCCAATGAGTGAAGGAAACCACCCTGGCGCTACTGGCAAAAAACAAGACAGGACAAGTACAGGACTGTCGACAGTACCAAGGCGTAACTTAAACAGATCATCTTCATGTTGCCCCTTAGTTCTGAGAGCACCAGGGCAACAGGATGCTCTCTTCCATCCATCGTTGAATCAGAATAGGATTTCACACACTAAACATCTGTCCTGGCACTTTGTTTGTTTATTAGGGTTTAACGCCGTTCTTATTGTTATTTCTCTCATATAATGACATGCCAGCCCAATGGTTAAAGGAAACCATCCTTGACGCCACTGGCAACAAGCAAAGACAAGACAAGACAATCATAAGACTTAATACAAATACATCACAAAACAGATCGGCTACCTGTCACCTTTGAGCTTGGAGAGCACCAGGGCAACATAATGCTTCCTCCTAACATCCAGCCACAGCCTACACAACTCCAGACCTGTGTACTAGTCCCACAAGTTGTTGCTCTAACATTTTATGCAAAGCACCAAGCAACAAAAAATAAACTACATGTTTTTAATGTTAAGTCTGGCTCTGCTAAGGATCAATCCCACGACCCCTCCATTATAAGGTTGATGCTATACCATAAAGCCATTGTTAAGGCATGTCCAAACCCAGATAAACTTTCTCCTTTTAATGGCTTACTTAAACAGATTTGATTGGAATTTCATGCTGAAGTTGCGGTTAATTAAATTATTATTACATTAATTTTATCATACAGGGCTTAGGATTTAAGCCATTAAAAACAACAAACTATCTAAAACGTTTAATAACTTATATTAGTCCATTTACTCATTATAGACACATTAAAATTACTATACATTTTACATTGTTTTAGTCCACTGCATTAACCTATGTTTAATAATCATGGATTGCTAAAATTAAATTACAGTTGAATTCAAAACCATTAAATAATTTATTACTTCCAGATGATTATTTCCAGACTTGCGGGTTCACCTGAAAGGAATCACAATGGGATGACAACCTTAATAAAAAACAGTTGTAAACCGTAATAGTCTTGCTTGTGTATGTGTGTGGAAGCATAATTGTGTCTATTTCCCCCCCCCCCCTCTTAAAATAATTTAAATCCTAAGTTAATCGAATACATGTTTAAAACACCTCCATATCAAAATTTGAAAAGAAATAGCCTAAGCAAATGTTTAAGTCTCCATGTAAATAAGCTTTATGTTAAAGGGTTAATAGCAATGTCCAGTTTCACCTAAAGTAGACACAAGTGTGTTTATATTAACCTAATTACACACTTGACCACGGTCTGATATACTTACTGTATAGCACAAGTGAGTCAGCCACTTCACAGAACAGGACACATCAGGTGGTATACCTCTTATTCTCTAAAAATTATTCTCTTCTGAACATGCTTAATGTGAAATATTGCATATTGGGAGGATGATAACAAGATGATTCAACTTCAAAGGCTAGTTGCAATTAATGTGCATGTGCAGTGTCTCTGCAAAAAGGTGGGTGCTTGGATAGATCTTTACTGTTGACCTGGTGCTCTCAGTCGAGAGGCAACAAACAAAAAGACAATTTTGGGTGCCAGCTTTTTTTCGTGTCTTGAAACTGTTTTATTTTTCCATTGCTGGTTGCCCATGGTGCTTGGGGTTCCCTTCACCTACATGTAAGGGATTACAAGCCGGTATATAAGTGAAATGACCTGAAGTATGGTCTAAATCCTGTGGCGAAAGGTCATATCTTCCAAGCTTTGCCATGCATGCATGCTGTGTTTACTTAGCCATGAATGAACATTATTTTCTAAGATTGATTAAAGGGATTTAGTGTCAAATTTGATGTTTTCTGGTTGATTTATTACAGGATTTAGTGTAGCTCTCCTCAGCACATTCAGGTGGTATATGTTTGGGGGAAAAGAAGTTTATATTACAGCTGTATATGATCAAGTCCAGATTCAGAGAAAAACCACACCAGTTACAAGATTGAGAGGGCAATGGCCAGACAATAATTATTGTCTAATGATTTTTAAGTCCCTAGAAATTTGAAGTGAAATCTGGCTCTCAGACCTATTCTCATTTGTAACTTTTTAATAAATTTGTGTTAAACAGAAGTATAAAAGTTATGTCGTTTGTTTTTATTAAAAAATATAGAAAATATGAAAAATTACATGGATTTATTTGATTTGCTTGAATGCTATTGTTGGTAGCCCTATAGTCTATTATAATCTAAACCGTAATATAAAAAAATACACATGGTTACCTCAACGAAGTCCGTTCATACTTCAAGAAAGAGCACCAAGTCAGTCTCCAGATAAAGCTTCATCCTTCCACAAAGATATCTGAAATCGGGGAATTAATGGCACAAAACTTGCCTTTGCCCTGGGCTTGTATTAAGGCTGTTCCCATGGATCACATACTGAGGTGTTTATCCAAGAACAGATGTGGGGTAGACGTCCCAAATAAGGGAGAGGTAGAGGAAAAACCTGCTAAGACCCCTACTCTGTTGTTATTAGCATCTCGTGAAAATAAACACGGAAAATAGTACAGGGAGTTAGAATCCTCCCACAACAGGCTAAGACAAGCGGAGCCCAGGTTTGGTATATAACAATACATGAAAACACACGTTTACATCCCACTTCTGACACCAAAAGTTTATTCATAGACATACGGGGTCTTCTCATTACGCAGAATCTACGATAACCATACAGATGTCTTATCACAGACCCTTTATAAATAATCCTTCCAGTTTGTGTAGATTGGAACTAAACAGAACGATGACTAGCATACCTCCTGTTCTTTTAGCTCTAAGAATACGACCCCAATACTATTTAGATTCAAGTGGCTCTTAGATGCCCTTTGAGATGATTCCGAGGATGTGGACTTATGAGGCAAAGGGGATGACAGATAGAGACTTACTGAATGAACAAACGTTGGCAGGTCTATGAATATATATCTCTCATCAGCCTACTAGTTCATCTTGGGTTAACGGCATTAGTTTATCCGAGAAACAAATAAAACACTGTCAGATTTATACTGCATTTGTAGTTGTAGAACATACAAAACCCATACTGCCAGGGTAACCCTATAAAATAACAATTCTGCTCACACTTAAACTTTCAATATTAACAGTTTTTAAGCTATCATGCACTATCTAATTAATTTATTCATTGTTAATTAAATAGTATCAGCTTGACATGAAAAAAACGCCACTATGTTCAAGATAATATAAATATGTAATTAACGCTCAATATCCAATTAGAGTAAATCCGGTATTGTAGTGATCATTAAACATGTGGCAGTTTTGTTTGTCTGGGGTATTTTTATGAGAGGCCACCAAAGAAATCAGGTCTTTAATGTCATCACTTCTGATTTCTGGGTCAGGATTTTTGTTTACACTAAAACTAACCTTAATCCTCAACCTAACTTATAAAGATGCATAACTCTTGACCTAACCTACTCCTAACACCATAAGTCTGCCCTCAACATATCCTTATCCTTAACCTAACACCATAAGTCTAACTCTTAACCCACCCTCATCCTGAAACTACATTATAACACCATAATTATAACTCTTAACCTATTCTAATCCTTAACCTAACATCACTAGTCTAACCCTTAACCCAACCTAATCCTGAAACTACATTGTAACACCATAATTATAACCCTTAACCTATTCTAATCCTGAACCTAACACCACAAGTCTAACCCTTAACCCACCCTCATCCTGAAACTACACAGTGTAATGCTGGATGAGGTCCTTTTGGAGACAAAAATAATCAGAAAATCTGTCTTAAATAAGGTATTTAACATAAAGATAATATCTTCCAGTTACATAAGGTTATTTCACTTAGGTGATATGCCAGCCCAATGGGCGAAGGAAATCATCATTGACTCCACTCGCAACAAACAGACAAGGCAAGACAATCATAGTAGACAATCCAAAGGCATCACAAACAGATTAGCATTATGTTGCCCCTTAGCTCTGAGATCAATAGGGCAACAGGAAGCACCTTCCAACTGCCTGCTAAACAAAAGTAAGAAATGGCTTTTATGTAGGCTCTGTAGCCTGTTTACAAATCCTGATTTCCAAAAGTCTGGAAATTTAATATTGTTTAAACTAAAAGTAAAATATTTAAATTTATAACCGTGGAAATAAATTTTCAACCATAATCATCCTATTTCCGGAGCAAACAAGACATCCGGAATAACTGTAGCTCTGTATACAAAGAAAATGTTGGCTTGCTGAGCTACCCCTGATGCCTCCCCACAACACAGTGTTCCTTTAGTTCCACTAATACATTGCACATGGTTGTGTTTACAATGAGCATTTTTGCTGATGTAATCTGCGTACATCACGCTTCCGACCACTTTTTTTTGCACTCGCCTTTTAATTTTCACAAGCTGTGCTACTAACTGTGCCTCCATACAAAACATATAGAGTTACCGACAGCATGCATGGTATGTGTTTTCTGTTGTACTTGTAATAAAATATATCAGTAAAAAGATAATGAAAACTTTCTTTTTTTAATTTTATTATTATTTGTGGGGTCCGTAGAGAATGGAATGCAGAAAGCTTCTTGCCAATGTATTTACTTACAATTACATAAAAGGAACAAAAATATTCAAGATTTGTTGTAAGATATACATCTTCTTTGCAAAAACATATAGGTCTATATCTAGAGATGAACATTCTGCTAAGGGCAGATTGTTTTGATGGTAGAAATGCTGCATGACTTTGCTTAACAATGGAGGAAGATGTATGAAACATAGCAAAACGCTGGACATCTTACTGTTGAAATAAAATGCCTTGATGTAAATAGAATACCCTTGAGCAAGGCATAAAACACTAATCAATCAATCAATCACTAAATCAACCAATCAAAGGCTGTTGAAGGTAAAATAGTTGATAAGACTAACAAAGTACACTGTTAAAATTGGATGGATAATACATCTAATTTATATCGACATTGTCAAAAGGGATGAAATGACAGTTGCATATAAAACCATCATAAATGTCAATGAGCACAAATGACTGAAGGACTTTTGATTGGCTAACTATTGTGGGGGTAAAAGTGAGATACACATTTATTTTTCCATATGGCCCCCGCAGTCTGCCTGGTAATTAATAACATATCCCATAAATCTTCATACCAAATTTTTCTGCTTTCTCACAGGGTAAAATCAACTTTGGAAAAAAGTCTAAATAAAATATTGAACGAAATGTTTCACTAGACAAATTTCATATCTTCAGACAAGATAAGCAGACAGTACGTTGATTTTTTACTCTCAGACATTTCAAAATAGACAGCAGCCAGATAAAAACAGTTATGACAAGATACAAGCCAGCAATAAATTATTAAGTTGGGCAGTTCAGAGAGATTGCGTCGGTAACAAAACTAAGATCTATATTCGTGATAATATGAATTTGTGTGTTTTGTTCCAGCCGAAACTTTATTGGATCTATCAAATGGCAATTGTAGGCTGAAAGTCTCATTTGTCTCTGCCAAAGCCTAAACGTAACAATGCTTGATCTACCTATAAATAACACGCATTTTTGATCAAAAATGATATAAAAACGATTTTGCGAAAGACATGCAATATTTCTCTTTTAATTTATAGCATTACCATGACGACGTAATAGGTTTCTGATTTATGATCTAATCCATCAGCAGACATGTATATAATATCTACCGTGAGTTATTATTTCTTAAAGGATATACATGTATTTCATGTAAAAGTATCATTAGATTAAGTTTGATTAGGATTGTTTGGTGTTTCATGGCATAGACAATTTTTATTTTACTTATCTGATGAGGGTTTTATTATAAATGTGGTCCCAAATGAGCCGAGCGGCCATTTTGTAAAACTTTTGTCGTTTGTTATAAAGAGCTAGGCTCCAATTTCTGTAGTAATATTTGGTATATTGTGGTAAGAAGTTGTGTTCGGGAAACAAAACGAGCGTTTTCGCCTTAATTTGTTGTGTAAAATAAGGATAGATGTATGCTATCTTTTTAATATGGGTAAGATATAAAATGAATATTTTGTTGGTCAGACATACATTGTCTACAGAATGGAGAGTGGATAAATTTGATATAATTGAGATTATCATTGGATTAACAGGGTTCTCGCACAATACAAGTTCTCAAGTTCCAGGACTTTTCAAGGAGTTTTCAAGGATGAAATTGGGGTTTTCTAGGAAGCTTGTAACGTTAAAATGTAAGGAATTACTATTTTATTTAAGATCTCAACACAGAAAAAGAAATTGTACATTTTGCGTATCATATGTGGGGTTTGAAGGAAACCACAAATTCGCATCTATCATTATCAATGATTTTTATTTCAAATTAGCACCTATAATCATTGAAGAAAGTCTTTTACATGTAATATAAATGCGAAAACTTTAACTGAACTTCCAGGAGTTTTCAAGGAGCAATAATTGTTTTCTAGAAAATTTCAGTACTGGAAAACTTAATTTAATTTTTCTAGGAATTTCGAGGAGTATCCAGGACTGTATGAACCCAGTTTTGATATTCTGTATGTTCATATTATTTTGAAGAACACATTGACAGTTTTGCCACAAAGACATGTTGTCATGAATGAATCAGAGAATATAATGGCGACTGTAGATAGAGTAGGAAGCTGAGTGTTATTGTGATAGAGCCAGTTTCTCTCAAAGACTAGCTAGTATGGAATATAGCTGATGGACTCCATTGATTGATTGATAGATTTTCCAATTAAATCATTTATTAAAAAACATATATTAATGTTCCTCCAGTGCTAAGTCAAGACTATACTTGAAACATACTGCCCTTAGCCTGAGTTTATCTTGGGGAGAGAAACATATTGCTGCTATAAGCGGGGGGTTTTGAGAGGGACTTGGCAGGGTGTGTGTGTAAGGGGGGGGGGGGGGGGGCCCCGTGGGGCCGGTAGGCATACCCCAGTTCTCATAAATCCC